>PPMU03000016.1:0-307170 GCA_003707015.3 Wickerhamomyces canadensis | reverse complement strand
TGCGCTAGAGTATGTCTATCTCTATTCAAGTATTCCAGGTACTCAAACAATCTGGCAGAGGTCAAAGATATTGATGAAAAAGCATCTAATCACAGGAGAATCAGGCTAATCAAGAACTACGTCTGCCTAAAAGGTCTGATGAGTGTACCAAAGTTACTGGAATGCAAAAGAGACTCGGATTATAGTAGATATCACCCAATATATTATATTTACTTGATAAAGATGCTTAATGAAGCGAACGTAATATATCGCCCACTGAACTGGATCTTCTGATATCGTTTTCAGACAATGAATACTAGCTTCAAAACCTCAAGTGTGGTAGATAATATATTGTTTTTTGGAACCCATTGGAGCTGTAAGTTGACTGTTGATCAGATGAACACTGATACATCCAAAAGATCCGATCTACTAAAAGCAAGAAGAATGAATCAAAAAGCTAAATCTATTCGAAAACCTCTTTGAAAATGCATCTCATGATTCTGGGGACCAGGTGGTTTTCTTGAAGTCTCTAGAGTCAGTGATAAGAAACTCTGGAGAAGCGTTCAATACAATGAATATATCTAAGACCTGAGCTGTAGCATACCAAAATCAAGAGATAGAGGATAGAATCACTCGAGCATCTGATGATGATGCAGAAGCAGCTTTGATCCAGGCTTGCTGAGACGATAGGTTCTAGCTTTATGCACAGTTTGTTATCGATGATGATATCGAAGCGAGCTTTCTCTTTTTCTTTGAAGACAAGAACTTCGGTAGGGTAATTCTGGTAAAGATATACATAAGCAGCTTATAGTCAATGATCAAGTTTATGTACATTTTTGACGCAGTGTCAGGTCTCTTGTTTACAGGCGTTGATTATAGAATGTGTACTATGTACTTGAACTGTCAAATGTCAAGGTTCTGTCTGTGACATCGAGAATTTCTCCACCAGAAGTCAATTAAATCATTCAAAGATAATCAAAAGACAACTTTGATAGGCTATAAGAAGTATTCTTGCCCGAAAACTAATATCTGGGTCTCTATAATATTGTTATAATTAATATTAGGTTTCTTTCTATGGATTATTCCATTTTTCATATTAGAATGTTTCAATTGATAAAAGCTGAAGGAACTAAAAATAAAGAATTCATGAGATCAAAAGTAACAGTAATACCGATAAAAATTCAAAAATTTCAAATAATCAATTAATCTCCGTTTTTCAATGATCTTTGAAAATATTCAACACTGAATTAGTATCTGTACAAAGTATCAGCTATATCCATGAACTATTCTACAGTCATATTTGGGTATTTGATTATTGGTTCTATAGCGCCTGGTGTTGGGATGTGTCACTGAGACCACATACATAATTCACTGAAAAATACAATTGAAGCTGTTACTCTGTACTTATCTTACGAGCATATTTTTTGACAGTACTCCATGACATAGCGGTGGCAATGGAGTTTTCCCGTAGTTCTGGCTCATCCACAATGAGTTCAGGTGTAATCTTGGGAAGTCTGGACATGGTAGTCAAAGCGTCCTTAATGATCCTACCACGATGTCTAATGCTATCACTTTCAACTAGCTTTGGTGTCCTTCTAACCCATTATTCTCAGAATTCGATTTTGTATAGACTATTGGATTTGAAAACTGATGAAGAAACTCATCGTATCCAGAGAACTCCCAGTACTTTTTACTCGTATCAAATGTCATAATTTGTGGTCTGAAGACATCATCATCAACTCGGACATCAAGCTGGTGTACGAGCACAACTTACAATTGATTATCAGATATTTATTAGTTGAATTTTCGAGGTTAACCTCTTGTAATTCAGTAGTAAGAGACCCCCTTCAGCATCCGATATGCTTTTATCCATTGTGCATGGCTAAGTCTTGATGTGGATTTCCTTGAGCATCACTATGAGAATATTGGTGTAAGTCTCGAAGTTCAAGCTGGCTAAGTTCTCCAACTTCTTTCTGAAGATTAGGTATGTTGTCCTTTTTTGGAAACAGAAGAGTGCATTTAGATGTCTTCGTTCCTGATTATCATTCTTGTTCTATACTGTTCGTTGTTTTCCTTTGTTTCTGAAGCGAGCAGCTGTGAGAAATTCTGTAGTGAGAGCCTTTGATTTTTTTCAGAAGCCCAAAACTGCAGTAGAGCCCCAAAACTGCAGAAAAACAAAAAAACTACAGAATCTGCTTACCTGAATGATTTCTTTCGACTCATAGTAACAACTCAACGGTTTTTGTTAGCTTTTTCTACAGAAATTCACCTTTCCATGACCCATCGATCTGCTACAAATTGACCCTGTATAGTAGTAAAAATTTCATTCTAGCACCTTTGTTGAAAAAAAAATCCTGAACCAAGGTCAGAGGACCCCACCCCCGTCCCCGTTCCGCTCTCCTCCCCCTGGGGCCAGCTCGGCTCTGCCTCTATCGCTGACGGCGCAAGCGCCGCTTAACCGCTCAGAGCCCCTCGCCTCGCTGTCCCTTTCTGGGGAGCGGGATTTTGCTGAAGCAAAATCATTTTTTTACTACTGTTTAGATGTTTTTTACAGCTCAAAAAAAAAATTTTGTCTATACCCTTTTAGGTAACTTTCGCGAAAATAATTTTCGCCATTCCGTGAAACCCCGGACTTTTCCAAATTTTCAGAAGAAATCGGTCAGAGAATTTTGTGAAATCAGAAAAGGTCTTCTATGCTAGATTAGGAAATATTCGCGACGATAAACAAATTACTTCATAGAAGAACCGAACTCATGACTTCTGAAAGATCACAAATTGAATGGCCAGGTGGTGAAAGATTTGAAGTCGGCGGCTACAGCGATGGTTTTGTTGGCGGCTACAGAATACAAGCTCATTCATATGAAAGCTCTTCAGAATATCGATTACATAATAATAATATATTTTTTTTCGTTTGTAAAAAAACATGAAAAAACAAAAAAATTGACGTTACCCGATTAGGAAGTGGTAAAAAAATCTTTTTTTTGAGCTGTAAAAAACATCTTTTTAATTTTTTATGAAAAATTTTGCGTCAGATCTTTTTCCTCCTTACGAGGCAATATATGATTAGCCTAATCGGGAATAATACCACATTGGGAGTCATTACATCATTGATTTTGATGACATAAGCATATCTTTCGCGAATTTTCAGGATTCTTCCAGATTTTTCCAATCGAATCTTCCAGAAGAAAAAAAATACGAATTTTTCAGCGTCGACAAGGTTTTAAAAGCCACCGAAATTCTCGATTTGTTTCTTCTTCTCTCGCATTTTCTTTCTCTCTTAATTATTATCAATTAATTATACAATTGCAAAATGTCCAAAGCTATTGGTATTGATTTAGGTACTACCTTCTCCTGTGTTGCTGTCATGCAAAATGACAACGTTGAAATCATTGCCAACGAACAAGGTAACAGAACCACCCCATCTTTTGTTGCTTTCACTGATTCCGAAAGATTGATCGGTGATGCCGCTAAAAATCAAGCTGCTATCAACCCAGCCAACACTGTCTTCGATGCTAAACGTTTGATTGGTAGAAAATTCAGCGACCCTGAAGTCCAATCTGATTTGAAACATTTCCCATTCAAAGTCATTGACGATGCTACTAAACCAAAAATTCAAGTTGAATTCAAAGGTGAAACTAAAGTCTTCACTCCAGAAGAAATCTCATCAATGGTTTTAACAAAACTAAAAGAAACTGCTGAAGCTTACTTGGGTAACAAAGTTAACGATGCTGTTATTACCGTCCCAGCTTATTTCAACGATTCTCAAAGACAAGCCACCAAAGATGCTGGTTTAATTGCTGGTTTGAACGTTTTACGTATCATCAATGAACCAACTGCTGCTGCCATTGCTTACGGTTTAGACAAAAAAACCGAAGGTGAAAAGAACGTTTTGATCTTTGATTTAGGTGGTGGTACTTTTGATGTTTCCTTATTAGCCATTGAAGATGGTATCTTTGAAGTCAAAGCTACTGCTGGTGATACCCATTTAGGTGGTGAAGATTTCGACAACAAATTGGTTGATCACTTGGCTGCTGAATTCAAACGTAAAAACAAAAAAGATTTGACTACCAACCAAAGAGCCCTAAGAAGATTAAGAACTGCTGCTGAAAGAGCTAAGAGAACTTTGTCATCATCTGCTCAAACCTCAATTGAAGTTGATTCTTTATTCGAAGGTATTGATTTCTACACCTCAATCACCAGAGCTAGATTCGAAGAATTATGTGGTGCTCAATTCAGATCTACTTTAGAACCAGTTGAAAAAGTTCTAAGAGATGCTGGTCTTGATAAATCTCAAGTTGATGAAATCGTCTTAGTTGGTGGTTCCACCCGTATTCCAAAAGTTCAAAAATTAGTTTCTGAATTCTTCAATGGTAAAGAACCAAACAGATCAATCAACCCAGATGAAGCTGTTGCTTACGGTGCTGCCGTCCAAGCTGCTATCTTGAGTGGTGATACTTCATCCAAAACCCAAGATCTATTATTGTTAGATGTTGCTCCACTATCTTTAGGTATTGAAACCGCTGGTGGTGTCATGACCAAATTGATCCCAAGAAACTCTACCATTCCATCCAAAAAATCTGAAACTTTCTCCACTTATGCTGATAACCAACCAGGTGTCTTGATTCAAGTCTTTGAAGGTGAACGTGCTAGAACAAAAGATAACAACTTGTTGGGTAAATTCGAATTGTCTGGTATCCCACCAGCACCAAGAGGTGTTCCACAAATTGAAGTCACTTTTGATGTTGATGCCAATGGTATCTTAAACGTCTCTGCTGTTGAAAAAGGTACTGGTAAATCAAACAAAATTACCATCACCAACGACAAAGGTAGATTATCAAAAGAAGATATTGAACGTATGGTTTCTGAAGCTGAAAAATTCAAAGAAGAAGATGAAAAAGAAGCTGCCAGAATTGCTGCTAAGAACGGTTTGGAATCATATGCTTTCTCTTTGAAAAACACCACATCAGAAGAAGCTTTCACCTCAAAAGTCAGTGAAGAAGAAAAAACTCAATTGACCACTGCTGTTGAAGGTACTATCTCTTGGTTAGATGAAAACCAAGCTGCTTCAACTGAAGAATACGCTGACAAACAAAAAGAACTTGAAGGTGTTGCTAACCCAATCTTGACTAAATTCTACCAAGCCGGTGGTGTTCCAGGTGCTGAAGGTGCTGCTCCAGGTGGGTTCCCAGGTGGTGCTCCTCCAGCTCCAGAAAATGAAGGTCCAACTGTTGAAGAAGTTGATTAGATTATATAATTCTTCAACTTTTCTTTTCATTTGGTGGGATTCTGGAATTTTCTGCTGTACATTACTCATAGATCAACAATAGATATCTTTTAGAGCTTCTAATTGTTTATAGTTTTAATTTATATTACTGTATTTAAGTTAAATTAGAAAACGTAGTCTGAAACCATAGTAGAAACAGCAAAGCAACATATATTGATTAGCAAAGTTTTCAAACCTCCATCTCGATAACAGGAGCATCATCTTCATTCACAATATCATCTTGTGTCCCTTCAAATGCTACATCATCTTGAGCTTCTTCTTCAATCTCATCCTCAGCACCATCTTCAACTATAGTAGCAAACAAATCCCCTAATTCTCCGACATTAAGTTTGACTCTCTTGATGAACTTATCATCGAGAAATCCAAATCTGTGGAAATTCAACAGTTTAGCAGTGAACACTACCAGATCTTTCTCTAATTCCCATTTTTTGGTCTCATCAACAGTTTCACCCTCGGAATCATCCAATTTCTTCACTGAGTTGAAGTTCACATCTTCATCATCATCCCTATCTAAATCAGCATCAATGGCATTTCCATATATAGATTCTTTGGAAAGAAAGATCTTCAGTAATGAATCAGTAACTTGTTGATCAAGTTTGAGGGACGAGAGCTCTATGTCTTTGAATCTATTGACATTTGATATGTTAGTTTTAGATGATTCTTCATACTTCACAAAGAAATTCTTCAAGATAATCAACAAATCTATCAAAGTTACAGCAACATCAGACCTTATATCCAGACTGTTGGAATCTCTATTCAGTAAATAGTAAAATTCTTCCAATAAATCAGGGACAATGGCCAACTCTTTTTCAATATCAAGCAATTCATTAGTTTTCAACAATGTGTTCAGTTTCCAGGAAGTAGCACTCAAATACAGTTTGAAAATTGATGCAACGGATTCAGTCTGCGTGGAATCATGACTTGCTTCAGCAGACTCAGACAAGACCACATCCTTTACAAGTTGAAACATTGAGTATATTTCACTGATATCATAGTTTCTTCCAAGAATCAACAACTTGAAGGTATAATCCTCATACAACTGAGTATGATTTGGAGCTTCCCTGAACTCGGAGTCTTTCAACAAATTTCCCATCTCAATCAAGAGTTCAGATATTAATGAACGGAACGACGTATTGATCTCATCAATTAAGGTGGACTCGTTAGATTTAGCAACATGATCTAACAAGATGATGTATTCATCTCTCAAGTTGATTATTGAGTTGTTCTTCATTGACTTCAGAAAAGAGCTGTAGATTGTCTTGAATATATCAGTTTGATTGGTCTGTTGAAATTTATCTAATGGGAAACTAGTGAAGAGTTTGATAAATATAGATTGGTGGGAATCATTGTTTTCAACCCTCTTTAGAATCGAAGGCAAGTATGATATGATCTTTTGAGAGACGTCTTGATCCTTCTCAGCTTTTTGTTTCGTCTGTTGACCATCTTCAGACTCTTTGATATTTAGAACCACACCGTATATGAAATCCAATAATACACTTTCTTGTGGATCAGTCAATGTGATAAATTCAGCCAACTCCTCATCTAAATCGTCAACAGAGCTAACATCTAACAGGAAATACTTGATCAAACTTTCCCAAAGATCATCATAAGTTCCCAGGGAGAACAAAACTTGACCAACAGTAGCAAACTTTGAAGGTATTGGACTTGTTGATTTGACAAGCTTGTTGTTCTCAGAGTCAGCCGTAGCATCATGTGCATTACTGAGTATCGTGATTAGGTTATGAATTCTAAGGGCATCCTCAATATCGAATGGAAAATTGTCTCTGGAGGCTTCAATACCATTTTCCAATGATTCAATGTTCTCTTTGGTTGCGTCTGCTTCAACATGCTGTATGAAGGTAGCAACTAATGATGTCGACTTCTTATCATCAACGATAAAGATCAGTGATGAAACTTTTGAGATTTCCTCTTCTTCCAAGAATCCTAGCTTGAATATTTCAGTAAGTAACACTATAGAATTTGTTCTTACATGACTATCAACATCATGGAAGGCTATTTCAACAATTCTGCTTTTAAAACGCTCAAAGAATTGTCTTAATCCAGTAACAACAACGCTTTGTTTCAACAGCTTGATCAAAGTTTTGATAACTTGAAGTCTAACACTGTGGTTCTCATCAGATAATACCCAGCCTAGATACTTGAGGTATGTCACTCTAAAAAACAACTCGGGATATATATCCATCCATTCACCAAGAGCAGACATTGCCTCCACTCTAATCAGATGATCAACATCTTTGAATCTATGGATAAAAGTTGTGTTGACAATATCCTGAATGAAATTTTGTAGGATAGTTGATTGATTGGTGAATGTTTCAAGGTTTGCCTCTACTTGAGTGATTCTCTTCTTGATAGCAGCTGTAGATTTCTTGTTCTTTTCGATTTCCAGTTGATGTTTGAATTTTTCGATTGATGCATTGCTTTTTTTTATCGTTTTACACAAAGTGGTTTCCATTGTGAGTAGTGCTAAAGTGGAAACATATCTCAAAGGTCTAACCGAAGAAACAGAGAATGATGATAACCAAACCAATAAGTCCTCCATTATGTTACTTTCATCAACTTCTGCCTCATCTTCATCATCCTCTTCAAGTACAATACTCTCATAAAGCACACCTTTTTCGTCACTTATGATGATTATTTGGGAGATGAATGAGATAAAGTTTCTCTTCAGGTGTTTATACTCTGCCTTCTTTGATGTCAAGTAAAACTCATGGACTTTTTGACGTTTGAAGAATGTTTGAATCTCACCGACAGTCTCAGAGGCACTTTCATTGTTAGTCACGTCATGTTCTTCGATCTTGGTGAAGCAACCAACAGCATTGAGGATAAGATTGATCAAGTCCTTCTTCGCAGAGTCTTTGTTTGATCTGTATTGATCAACCCAATCAGTAGCTAGTTCCACAATGGAGACCTCAGAATCATTGAGGGCTTGAAACAAATAGTGTTCCTCAAACTGGTCACGTTGCTCTTTATACGAGCTAGTACCAGCTGTTTTTGCCGTCTTTCTATTGGCACTAGTTGCTTGTTTGCTGGCCTTTCTCTTGCGAGTATTTCGTTCCTCATAGACATCTCCCTCATCTTCTGCTTCTCCTTCGTAATCTTCGTTATCAATGGCATCATCGTATTCCACGGGTTGTGAGGACTGGATGTCCTGGATTCGTCTGGAGCGACGACGTCCCGCTTCTGCTTCCACGGTCATGTTGCGTTGCTTCTTCTCGAGTTGGTTGGATGGCAAACGCGTCAATTTCTGTGTTTTTGTTATTTAATTCTTTTCACGCGTAATTAATTGATTTAGACACTTTGATGAGAACTCCGCGAACTTATCGTGGATTTTGGAGTTCACCGAATAACGTCATGAAACTTCACCGAGTTTGGCACTTTTCCATTGACCTCGCCAGAACTGGTAACAATCTTCGTGGTTATAATAGGAAGAGATTCCCATTCGGTGGTTTTGGGTGAATTGCCCCATTTCAATCGATCTGCTCCTGAAACATGCAACAATAACATGCCGCAACTGAGTGTTTTGTGTTGATATCATGGATTTTTCCTCTTTTGGATGACACAATAGGATGTTGAACAATTGGATCTGTTTCGAAAAAATAACAGAAGTGTGGTGTCTCGCTTTGAGGTGAGAGAGATCGTACTAATCACAAGTGACTTGAGTTGGGTGGTGTGTGTGCATCTTAGAGTCTATATCCTCTCAGTGAATAATCAAATGGTTGGTTTTTGTTCTGATTGATGTGTTGAGTATCACTTAAAAAAAGTGCTTCGTTCTGCCATTGAATATGCTTAAAATGGATTAGACAATAGAAAGCTGGGATCAGTTAGAACCTTACATATTGAGCTGTTTCAGAAAACCAATTATGAAACATTGGTTCTGAAATTCTGACACCAACTTGAGGATTATATAAAGAGCTAGTGAGATGCTCATTGAGGACTATTGACACCTTCCTTGACACTTCAATGTCCAACAAGATGAATACCCTCACACTCGTTTCTATTCTTACTTCCTTGGTATCAGCTGGTGTTATTCCACAAGATCACCTACTCAAGCGTTCATCGTCTAATGGTGTCTTTGTTCAGAAGGTTTCTGGTGATTTAACTCCTTTTGTTGGTTCAATATCTGTTGGTACACCAGCTCAAGAGATTGATGTTCTATTTGACACAGGTTCTTTTTCATTCAACGTTAACGCACCAAACTCCACAGCTTGTTATGATGATGGTTGTTATTTCGGCACTTACAATGCATTCAATTCAACTACTGCTGATATCACAGATAAGCAGTATTCTACTTCCTACTTAGATGGCAGCTCTAAAGGTGTTTATGTCAGCGATGTTGCAGCCATTGGTGGTGATTCAATCAATCTGACTTTTGGTTATTTATATGACTCTGATGGCACGAATATCTTTGGTCTTGGATATTACCCTTCTACTGACAAAATTCTTTTATCACAGCTGGAAAGTACTGGTTTAGCATCCAACAAAGTCTTCTCAACATATTATTCATCTATCTCCCAATCCGGTGCTGTTGTTTTTGGTGGTTTAGACTCGGCTAAGTACACAGGAACATTAGAGACTGTCCCAAGTACAGAAGATTACATTGTTGAACTTTCTGCTATTGGAACCGACTGTGATATTATCACTTCTACTCCTGCAAACTTTACTTTAGATACAGGTTCAAGTGGTTCAATGATGGAGCCTCATATCTATCATCAGATTCACCAGGCACTGGGTGGTGTTCTAGCCACCAATGATTTTGGTGACTGGGGTCAAAGTGATGGTACTGAAACTTATGTCATCAAATGTTCTACTGCTGTTGACCTCTATTTCTGGTTCTCAGGTAAGAAACTTACAGTTTCTCCTAGTACCTATGCTCTTGCTCTTGTTGATGCAGATGGAAACAATATCTTCGATAGTGATGGTGATCAAGTCTGTTCAACTGTTTTCACATCAGGCTCTTACAACATCATTGGTGGTACTACTCTGAAAGATTTTTTTGTTGTTTGGGATGGTGAAAACAATCAAATTGCTCTGGCAAACAAAGCTGAAACTACAGAAGAAAGTTTACTTCAAATTTCTGAGAACGAAATTCCAGGTGCTGTTCCTGCTGCCGCATATAGTGGTGCTGTCAATGACGTTGGTACTTACTACCCAACTCCAAATACTACCACATTGGATGCTACTGGAATCAACGTTCTTTCCAGGTATACTGGCCCTTTTGTCACATCAGAATGCACTGGTACTACCCCAACTTCTTACCCGCAGTCATCATTTACCTCAGTTGCGTCATCATCATCTTCCAAGTTTCTCAGCAAGCTTGAGACCTTAAGTACAGACACTGTGGATGGTACGGCAATCACTTATTTGGCAACAACTATTAGACGCACCCAAACTAGTGGTGTTTGTCTTTCATGTGTCACATCCACTGCTACCCCAACATCCAAGACCACCATTTCTACAACCATTAGAAGAACATCTACTGTTGGCACTTGTTTATCATGTGTTACATCTACATATACCACATCGATCGCTGCAGTTGGCACAACCTCAAGCTCTTCTTTAATCACAACTACACCTTCCACCACTTCTTCCACCACTTCTTCAACTGCAACTATATCATCCACCACTTCTTCATCAACCATACCTTCCACCACTTCTTCAGCAACTACATCTTCCAGTACGACTTCAGCTACTTCTTCATCCACCTCATCCTCCTCATCTGATACTCCATCAACTTCCTCAACGACTGCTGTTGTGAGTTCAACTGTTACCGAGACCATAACTTCATGTTCTGAAGAAGGCTGTACTGTTCCTTCAAGCTCATCTACCACTACCAGCTCCTCATCATCAACCGCTCCATCAACCACTTCATCAATCATTTCCTCTACCACCTCAACAATCACTTCCTCGACCAGTTCATCAACTACAACGTCATCCTTCTCTTCTGAAACACCTGTGAGCTCATCAGCTACATTCTCTTCAACCTCTAGCTCTTATTCCTCATCATCGATCACTTCATCAACATATACCTCCATCAGTCCTGAAGAACCATCGTCCATTTTCACAATTTCATCGTCTGAGGTGTCCAGCAGTTCAATACCATCATCATTATACATACCGTCATCATCCACATCGTCATACACTACTGAATCTCACTCAACGGTTACATCATTGTCTTCAACAGAGGTAACCTCTTCTGAAGTAACTATCAGTTCGTCTGAGGCACCATCAACATCATCAGAGGTCTTCTCAAGCTCTGAAGTACCAGCCTCCTCATATAACGTCAGCACATCTACTGCATCTAGCACATTGATCACCACAGTTCTCACCGTTACCACTTCGTCCTCTGTCAACGTCATCACTATTACCACTGAAGTTCCTTGCACCCCAACAACAGTTGATAGCTCTGTTGAGACAGCATCTACCTCTTTTGATTCTGATTCCAGTTCAACTACTATCACCACACCAATCACTGAGAGCGTAACCTCCATTATTACTCCAACTGTTGCAGCTGTTACACCATCAGAAACTGAGATAGAGTCAATTGAAAGCAGCACAGCTACTGATGTCTCTTCAAGTGAAACCACTGCGTATGTCTATACAACCACTGAGGGTGACTCCACCCTTCTGGTATCAACTGAATTGACGACATACATCACCGGTGATACTACAGTTACCTCAACAGTCCAGACCACTGTCCCAGTTGTTGCTACACTAAGTTCCTCTCCGGCTTCATCTACTGCTAGTACCATTCAAAGCACGACCCCAGCCATCTCAACTTATGAAGGAAGTGGTCTCAGATTGACCAGTTCTCTACTACTTTTGTTTGTCTCATTCTTGATTTGAGTTTCACCTACCCAATTCGTTTGTACTCTATATAATACTATCAATAATTACAATATCTGCTTCATGATATTCGTATCCCACTAAAAGTAATAGTAAGTTTTGGCCGATCCCACTAAATTTTTTTTTCACAGTAAGGGAAAGAAAATTGCTTCCTCCTTGATCGCATACTCGAATAATATGTTCTTATGAAGTGCTGGCACTCTGTAGACGGTATGTGGAGTTTCTGCCGCTAACTATGTGCTTTCCTGGCTGCTCCATGAGATGGGGGTTTCCCACTCGACTTTATAAAGAGCAATTGCCGCACAGCTTGGGTCAAGTTTTCACCTCACGTCCAATGCGATCCATCGCATAGCTATTCCACATGTCGATTGAATCACTGAAAGCTGAGTCTGTCACCACACATGAGAATGTCAACTCAAAGGATTACGATGTAGCTTTGGACTTCCTACACAAACGTCAGCTTGATCTGAAGACTGACTCCGATGATGATACTGTGGTGCTTGATGTGAACAAACAGAAGAAGCTTGATAAGTCACTACTAAGAAAGCTGGATCTCTACATTTTGCCATTGCTTTGTGCTATATATTTCTTTCAGTTTCTGGACAAGGCACTCTTGAACTACTCAGCAGTCATGGGTATCAAGAAGAACCTCGTTGGGAATGAGTTTGCAAACTTGGGTACTATCTTCAATGCTTCCTATATCTTTGGTGAACCAATTTGTGGGTATCTACTTCAAAGATACCCACTGGGGAAGGTGTTCAGCACGTTCATCATTCTTTGGGGAATCACTGTATGCTGCACAAGCGCTTGTCACACGTACGCTGCACTAATGATTGTTCGTGTTATCTTGGGATTCCTTGAAAGTAGTACCGCTGTTGCTTTAATTGCGATTAGTGGACAATACTACAATAAGTCAGAACAGGCTCAGAGAATTGGCTATTGGTGTATTAGTTCGGGAACTGCTACTATGTTTGGTGGGTTGATGTCATTTGCATTTCAGCATGTTAAACATTCCAGCTTGGCTTCATGGCAAATCTTGTTTTTGGTATTTGGGTCATTGACCTGTTCATCTGGTGTTGTTGTGTTTTTTTATTTGCCAGACAATGTAACCAAAGCGTGGTTTTTAACAGATGATGAGAAGTTACAGGTACTGGAGCATGTCAGAACCAATCAAACGGGTGTTGAGAACAAGAAGTTCAAAATTGAGCAATTGAAGGAACTACTTTTCCATGATAAGATTACCTGGTTGATGGTTTTATTGACTATATGTTCTCAGATTGTTACTGGTGCTGTTGGAACATTTAGTGTTACTATTACCAGTACTTTTGGGTTTGACAACTACATATCTGCACTGTTACAACTGCCTACTGGTGCTGTTATTGTTATCTGTATTCTAAGTGCAACACAACTGATATCGAGATTCGGGAACTTTACTTTGGTACATGCCTCCGTGTATGTCCCGTCAGTTGTTGGTGCTATAATGTTGATAACTTTGGATCTAGAAAATAGTGTGGGTAATCTAATTGGAATGTATCTGATCTATAGTGGCTCATGTGCAATCACGTTACTATATTTGTGGAACAGTTATAACACGGCAGGCTACACGAAGAAGATCTTCAGAAACGCGTTGACCATGATGTCTTTTGCGATTGCATGTATCATTGGACCTCAGCTATTCCGGGATTATTCGTATCCTAGATATATTCCTGCCAAGATCACCATCCTTGTGACACAAACCGTTGCAATTCCTTTGACATTGTTGATTGGCTACCTGACCAAGATCGAGAATGAGAGGAGGGATGCTTTACAGCAGGAGGAAGGCCAAGGTGGTGTAGAGAAATACCATGAGTTCATGGACCTGACTGACATTGAGAACAAGAGCTTCAGATACACATACTGAATTGAATGTACGAAAAATGTGACCCTGAGATATTGTAGCGCCCCTACCGCACCTGCGCGAAAGCGAAAATTACCCAATACAAACAGCCCCATAGTCGCTTATCAGATCAGCAATTATCAATTGCTGGCTCTTCTTCTTCTCCTTCTCAATCCTTCTTTGTGCAGCGATGACCAACATGGCAAAGGCAATCGACATCAAGAAGAACGCCCCATCGTCCCGTGACTTGGAGGCAACACACAGTGAGAATTCGAGCGGAATGGGGCTGTCCCCTGAAGACGTCAGAAACTTGAAGACGGAGAGATTATTGAAAAGGGTGGATGCCTTGAGAGCCAGTGTCAAGAACAATCAATCTGTTGACTACAAGAGTCTCTGAGGTGTGTTCTCTAAATTCTGCAAAGAGTTTCAAACGTGAGACCATTTTAACAATGGTATTGTACGGAATTTGTGGTGGGTTTCTGGTTTGATTTTGAGTGTTTAGCCTGGTATTTTGGTTATAGCTATATGGCGTTATTTTGGTGTTTGTACGACGTTCTTTCATAGTGGTTGAGGTTTAACTGGCTAGTAAGATATGGTGTTATGTTTTTATTCAATGGTGTTGAGAAGCTCTCTATGGCCTCTTGATCATCACAATGCGTAGTTCAGCTTTTACAGTACTTCATCCGATGTTTATATCTCTTTTCCAACAGTCAGTAATATCACAAAACAGCTCTGGGTCCTGTTAAAGCCTTCGTACCGAGTTCTAAAATCACTCTCGTCACCTACTTATGAAACTGTATTCTATAATAATTGATTTTATAAATAGATAAATACCCTCATCATCATCTTCTAGTCCATTCTAGCCAGCACTCATCAAATAATGGACGGCTTGTATAGCTATCAGCCATAGTCATCAACTCAACATCACTCAGTTCATCTTTCTTCTTCCCTTTCAGCTTGGAAGCACCCATAAGAATATCACCATCCTCAAAATTACCCGAAGTACACCATTGTAAACTAACGTGAGAGTGGAAGTGCCAGTATAATTTTGCAATGCACAATTTGATCTCAATTAGTGCAACATTCATACCAAGACACATTCTATTACCTTGTCCAAAAGCAAAACTGGTGGACTTCATCAGTTTATATCTATCTTTAAATTCATCTTCGGTTTCACCAGGTTGCTGTAACCAACGTTCAGGCTTGAACGAATCAGGACTCGAAAAAATGGAAGGATCTCTTTGAACAGTCCAAGGTTGAACTGAGACGATTGTTCCCTTTGGCAGTGAGATTGTTGTACCATCAGCAAGTTCAACTGAGACTTGAGAATTCTTAGAAACTTGACGTGGTTCAGCTCCAGGAATAGCAGCATGCAATCTTGTCAATTCTGACACAACCGCATCTAGTAATGGCAACTTGTCAAGCTTGCTCAATTCAACTGAGTCGTTGAAATCCCCAAAATTCTCCTTTAGCTCCTCATAAATCTTATCTTGCAAATAAGCATTACATGGTCTGGATAATTGCCAACTTGCATATGCCAACGAAGTTCCAGTAGTTTCATGTCCAGCAGCAACATGATCAAACATTTCAGATCCAATGGCCCACTTAGGTAGTCCCATATCATACAAAGTTCGAATCAATGAGGGTTCAAGTGGTACTTCATTTTTCTCTATGGCGTCATATGCTTCTTTAAATTTGGTCTCTGTCCATATTCTTGCTTGTTTACTACTTTCTGCTGTTTCTTTCGATGCAGCAAGGTTCCAAAATTTTGGAAGTAATGTGGTATAGAACCACATAGAGGAACTTGCTCTGAAGGCCTTGATAATTTCACGATCCTTAAGGTTCAAGATGAGATCAGTTGAAAATTGGGATCCGAGCTCATAGTATGTCACAACATCCATTGCTAAGGAGTTGAATAACTCATACACATCTAATGGCTTGGTTAGACGCTTCTCCACAAAGTTAACAACATTACCGACCTTATGATTCAGATGACGTTGTGATGATTCACTGAAAACAGCACTTTTGGTATAAACTTTAGTCATGAGTTTCTTTCTTTGGATATGCTCTCTCTGATCCATTATCGAAAAGGCATTCTTCTCACCGAAATTGACGAACTGGGCGTAGAATGTTGACTTATCTAGGTTCTTCTTGACGTAGATGTCTTTCAAGCTTTTGACTGATGATAACGACACTTCATTTGGACTAATCTGAATGACAGACCCATACTTCTTGTGCCATTGATCAACTTTCTCGTTTCTTTGTTCTGTTCTTTGGTCATTCAGATTGAATAAATTTGTTATTTTGTATAAAGCAGGTCCAGGAATCTTATGGAGTGGGTTCAGATAAAATGGGTATATGATTACTTTGTAAAGAATCAACCCAATGACCACGGTGACTATTGTCTCCAGTGGACTTTCGACCGCCAGCTCTAAAGGTTTAAAAAGAAGCCCCATGCTAGTAACTTCTCGGTTGCAGCCTCTCTATTTTATCACCAGGATGACACCAAGTTCCTCAAGTTAAGAGCCTTTCATGAGCTAATCAGATTGTCTTTATAAGACCTGCAGGCCACGGAATTTATTACTCATAACGTTAAAATTTTTATATCGGCGTTCGAATTCCGAGCTCATCACTACTAATTAATCCAGCTAGATAATGGGTACAATAGATTACAGACGCCTATACAGATGGGATTCAATTGTGGTTAGCTGAAGCAAGGCTCATTCATTCAGCCATCGCTTTTGTGCCAGCTTTACTTATCTTTTTTATCTATCTTCTTTAGTTGTACTTCTGGGAAGAAGCCAAAATGCTGGATAAACTCATAGTCATCCTCTTTGTTTATCAGGTATATTCTTAAATACTCCAAATAAACAACGTAGTAATAGATCCCGGTGCCAGTCAAGATATGCCACCAAGCATGTAGTTCAAAGAAGAACCCGAATGGCATACCAACATAGCGTCTTATCCAGATCCAAAAGTTGCACAAGTGAACATCCAGGTTCCATAAAAAGTATCCGATACCAAAAATGAAGATCCCTGTGATTAAGGTTTTGAATAGATTTCTCCGTGCTAACTCATCTTTTACATGAGTTTTAGTCAACATGGCTGATTTTCCAATGATACAGAAGTTCAGAAGTGCATAGGCAGCTTGATGAATGGTTGGATCCTTGAAGTATAAATAGATAGCAGTAAGCAGTTGAGCTCCAAACAAAATCATGATTCCAATGGACACGGAAGTTCTTTTGGATTTACCTTCACTGAAGACACTCCACATTGGTATACAAGTTGCATAAATCATTGGCAGTTCGTCCAATAGCTGATACTCATACTTCAGTGTCATATGGAAAAACCAACTACCAATACCAACAAGAGCAAATCCACAACTTATCAGCAGAAACCTGGTTTCCAGCTTATTCTTCAAAGAGTGATACATAGCCAATCCAGCCAATATCACAAACCCAAGGTTTGATACAGTATTCATAGCCTCAGCAATGTAATGAGTGACAACATAGTTTTCTTCACACCAATCAATGGTTGATGTTGGTTTATCCCAGAATCCTGCTTCGGGCACAGGGGGATAAGGAATTGAAAGTGGGAAAGACATATCAGCAGTTGAGCAAGACCAGTTATATTATTTGTCGATTGATGAGACGTTTGGTAGTGCGTTGGGAGAGACAGAGCAAACAAAGTTACAGCGATGGAGGCATCATCATCTGATTTATAAAGACGAAATTTGAGTGGCCGTAATACCCATACATTCTGCTCCATACAGTTTTTCCAGAGCCTCTGTTGTGTGTATTGACACGTAAAAAAGTGGCAGATATCGTGATCCTTGATTATGTCATTGATTTATAATAATCTTTTTATCACGTGATGTGAAAGTCGTCTCCCTGCTTAGATAAGCGAGGTCCGGTTTGGGAAATAGGGCGATAATCGAGATAGAAACAGCAGTTTGAGTCGACTTGCCTCCCTTTCTCAACCAGTAAAAGTCGCAGAAATGAAGTCCGTTTTCATCTCCACTAAGCTAAGAACTACCGATGATCTCGACTGGGCAGGTCCACTGAAGAATTACCTGGCCAAAATCTACGGCAATTCCATCGATTTCACAAAGGAGAGCGGGATACTCAACAAGTTGAGGTTGGATCTAACAAACTCACTCAATGACCCATCGAACCACTTCAAGACGAAGGATATATACTACAAGTATTACGGTCAGCTAGAACTTCTGGACTTGAGATTACCTATCCAAGAACATGGGGTCCGTGTCAAATTCAGGTGGTATGATGCCTATCATAACTCCACACATCATTCACAACACTCTTTGGCGTTTGAAAAGGCCTCTGTGTTGTTCAATCTTGCTGCAATCCTCAGTTCTATTGGAGCCGAGAAGTTTCTGGAAGGTGATTACAAAACGAGTTATCAAAACTTTCAGTACTCAGCGGGTGTTTATAAGTTTATGACTGAGAACTTCTTACATGCTCCATCTCATGATCTTAATGCTAAAACTAGTCATTTCTTAGAATCTCTGCAACTGGCTCAAGCTCAAGAGGTATTCTTGTTGAAATTGATCAGCGAGGATTCATCCAAGAAATCATTGATTGCCAAACTAGCTTACTCATCCTCCCTTCACTATAAACAAACGCTAGATTTATTAGAGAAACTGGATGGTAGTTTTGGTGAGATTGTTTCATGGACGAATATGTTGGGATTCAAAACATCATTCTATAGAAACGTTGCCTACTATAACTATGCATCATCCATTGAAGAGAAGAAAATCGGTGAGGCCATCACATTCTTGAGAATCGCCTTAGAAGGGTTCGGTACCCTGAAAAAGTATGTCAATGATACCACCATTGATTACAAATCTTACCAGTCATTGATTGAAGAGAAAATGAGGGTCTTGATCAAAGATAATGACTTCATCTATCATGATACAATCCCAACCAAAGAGTCTCTTGATTTGGAAACTGCTATTAAACCGTTGGATGCTGCCAAGCCAATTTCAATAGATGAACATCCTAACATTGGAGATTTGATCGGTGAGGACATATTTGAAAAAGTCATCCCTGCAAATGTTCACGAGAAACTGTCATTCTACAGTGAAGAGAAAGCTAAGCTGTTGAGAGAGGAGTTGGACAAAGTCGAAACGACAGATATCGAGTTGACGTCGTTCTTGGAATACCTAAGACTACCCTCTTCTTTGAACGACTTCAAGAACAACAATGAAAACAAGCTTGATCCTAAACTGATTGACTGGTCAACTGAAATCTCAACATCAAACCTAAATAACATTGATGAGAATATCAGTAAAATAAAAGCTAAGAGGGAGGAGATCCTAAAGCTAATCAAGGACCTGGAGGGTCAGTTGGATAAGGAAGAAGCTGACTATAATGTGTTCAGAGCTCAAGGTAACTCACAAGAACCTTCATCTTCCCAATCTATAAATCTAAGAGATGATTTAACTGGTGCTAAACAATCACTTTTAAGTGCCTCCAAGTTGGATTCCCAGATCTACGAGAAAATTGCACCAGAAATTACAAATCTCAACAATTTGAAGTCTACCCATTTGTTAGAAGCAGATTTCTGCAGCCAAAATGGACAAGAATCGGAAAGTTTACTAGATTTGGATGACTCGGTCAACTTAAATTTGACTGATAGTATCAAAGAGATTGAAAAATGTCTACGAAACTTGAATGACTTGAAAAAATCAAGATCAGATACAATTGATGGTTTGAAGAGTGCAATTCAAGAGGATGATATTTCAAACATATTGATCCTAAACAATAAAACACTGAATGAAAAAGATGAGAAGTTGTTATTTGAGAAGGAATTGATCAAATTTCGCCCATTTATCACTAAGATCGATGCAAATATATTAGATCAAAGAGCTCTACTGGAAAATGTGAAAATCAACTATAACAATATCATCTCCTCAAATACCAAGATTACTAAAAATGTGTCCAAGGTCTCAAGGTATGAAAAAACTTTCAAGATGTTCAAAGAGTATGAAGTGAACTATAATAAGGCTGTTGTGTTTTATTCAAACCTGCTAAACTATGTTCATGAAGTGAAAATCAACATTGAGAAATTCATATATGATCGAAACTCCCAAAGACAAAGGCTGAAGTCATCCTCACAATCGATTTCTTCAGACAACTTTTTGAGAGACAGATTTTCCAATCTAAGTGTTTCAAGTCAAAGTCCAAGAGGTTTATTTGCTGATAATAGCCCTTCAAACCCTTCTCCTCAACTCAATCAACAAAGACAGCAATCGTTTTCCTCTGATCGCTCGATCCCTCAAACTTTTACACAGCCAACCCCACCACCTTACACTCAACCAACGTCGCAATTATCTTACAACTCACCGGCAGCTCAGCAGTATCAGTCACCATACCCTTATTCCCAACCACTAGCACCACAACAACAGCAGAATCAGCAGTCATATGGTCAACCTCTCTTCTATCAACAACCGTTGGCACCATCTCATACCCCACAAGATCGAAATTATCCTACTGCCGGGGTACCACCACTACCACCAAAAGCACAATCTCAGCAACAATACGGTTATCCAACTCAAGGATCAAGTTATTCAGCAAGTACTTTGCAATCACAACCATCAAACAGCTATTCTACACCATATGATCCTAATAGACCTTATCCTTGAACCAAGTGATGGAAAGTCTTTGTGTATTCTATCAAAATCCCTTCAGATCAACTGAGACCCATATATATTAGAATCTCTAATCAATGAATCATTATTTGGCTTGAATACATCATCCTCTATAATCCCATTAAAACTCTTTGAAACATCTTCACCTGTTAACCAATTTGGCATTGTTTCTGGATCCATCAGATCAAGGTCACAAAACTCATGTAGTCCAGCAAAGATATCATTTCCTTGGATCTTTAGGGTTATTGTTGGTTTGAAAGTCTTGTATTCGTTTTTCAGTTTCAGTTGGATCGACTGAACCGGTGTTATAGTTGAATACTTGTTTTTTTTGGTACTTGGAATATCTTCCTGATCACTCTCTTCTCCTTCTTCTTCCTCTTCATCAATTCGCAGTTTCCTCTTTCTTCTATTGATTTGATTATCCTCAAATAGCTTACTTTCATCTAATTCATAATCAAGAGATCCTTTGAATCGTAGCATTGCAATTCTCTGTCTTTTTGAGTCAGCGTCAATCATCTCAACTTCCTGTTTGTACTTCTGAAGTGTGCTGTGTTTGGAAACATCATCAAAGGGAGAGATATCGATTGTTCCATTGGCATAAGGTAACCAAGGACCTAAAGATTGTGAGAATCTTGAGTTTCCTTTCAAGATATGTAGAGACTCCAATGATTTTATAGGGGGGTCATTCAAACTAGTCAGGATTCTCAGCTGTTTATTATTCAAAGTTTGTGAGATGGCAGTCTCAAAACATTGTAGAATGATCTTGGTTGATGAATCATTTTCATTGTAGTATGAATGGATGATGTTGGATGAATTTATAGGTAATGCTATGAAGAATGGCTTTCTTGAGATGATTGAGTTGGTTATGTTGAGTTGTGGTAGCTGTGAGATATTCAGCTGATCGTTAATGAAATCAAATAACTGGATTCTCAAAATAATCAATGGGTAGTATGGATGGTTAGAGATGTAAAGGTGATTGACGAAGAATTTGGATAGCTCTGCCAACAGGTTATTCAGGAAGAGTTGTGGATCTGTGAGGTTAATTATTTGCTCCTGATTGTTCGAGTCTATGAGTTTAGAGCTTGTCCAACTCAATAATAATGGTTGTTCAATCAGCAATTGTGAATCCAGTTGTGCGAACTGCAAGAGATTTAACCCATTCTTATAGAAATCGACCAATATCTTATCAATTAACTTCCTCTTGACTTTGTTTTTCTTATTCTTCTTGAATTTCACAATGAACTGATTCATCTCTTTGATCAGCTGCTGCTGAGTGATCTCCAGATCGATCTGTTGTTGTTTTGTTGGTTGTGGTTGGGTGTGAGGATGCTGATTCCATAATAGACATAAATTGGCTAATGAATCTGAGGAAAGGCGGGAAAGGCTTCGTGCTATGACCACCGGTGACAGTTTAGGGATGAAAGTGTTCCCCAAGGACAAGTTTTTGGACATTCTTCCGCCTCTCTCAAGCTTTTGGTCTAGTGCTTAACGTGGTTTGTTTACTGTTTGTTTCGGTTTGTTTACTTTTATCGCGACGCCAAATCTACGCCGGCCAAATCTACTAACAAAAGTAAGATACCCAAAAAATGTTGTCTATTCACCCATGAAAAGCTCTGCCATAACCAAATGTAATACGAAGTCCCAATCTATTATACTCTGAAAATCAACAACTAATTTCTGAACTTCCAGTCGCTATCATCACTAAAATTGTCCGATTCGTTGATTGCATTCAAGGTCGTGTCATTAGTCATTGTAGTTTCATCTGGATTCATAACTCTCAGCGTCTTTTCAAGTCTTGCATCAGGAAGTGATCCGTTACTCAATCTCTTGTGTCCGTTGTCTAATGCAGACTGAAGTGGGACCGGGTTTGCAAAGATGTTCTGTCCGTAGAAATTGTTGAAATCATCATGGATCCCAGCCTTCTCTTGTTGATGTTGACTCTGCTCTTCGTCATCGTCGTCATCATCTCCATTGCGACGGATACAGCAGCAGACAGCAATGATAACAGCTACAACGGCCAACACTCCTAAGATCGATCCAATTGCAATACCGGCAATGGCACCTTTACTTAGACCTGAGTTTTTGTTGGATGGAGTTCCTGATGATGATGATGCTGATGCCGATGATGATGCTGTTGAAGATGCAGTTGATGTTGATTCTACTACCGTCTGGGTAGCAGTTTTTACTGTGTTCGATGCCGATATTATACTTGTTATGATCTGAACAGAAGTAACAGCAGATGTTTTCGATGTGGATGATGAAGATGATGAGGATGATGCATTGGTGGTAGAAGATGTTGTTTGGACTGCTGATGAGGATGTGGTCGTTACTTCTGTGGATGACTCGGTAGGTGTTGATGATGTGGTTGTTCCACTGGAAGACGTCACTGTAGATGTCGAAGATGTACTTGTAGATGTGGACTGTATCGTGGTAGCAGATGAGGTGGTGGTAGAAGTGGTAGCAGATGAGGTAGTACCACCTGTAGATGATGACGAGCCATCAGAAGTATCTTCTTCGCCATTTGTGTAGACACTCAGGTATTTTGAACCACCACAAATCTCTGAAGGGTAGCCTTGACAGTCAACATTACAACTGGAACTGTCCACTGTGCTCACACTCGAAGGCAGTGAGTTTCCACAATAGCATGTTGATCCATCCAGCGTCGCAGCGACTGAGTACCCAGAACATAGGTTCTCACAGTATGAGTTTGTCTGAAATGTGTACTCCCCTTGAGACGTCAACACTGACTCCAAGTCAGAGAGAGCGTAACAACCAGCGAGCGAAAAGGTGTCTGCCGATGCCTTCAGCACCAGCAGCGAGCACGACACGGCCGCCAAAGCTTTGTTCGAGATCATTATACTATCTGTGAGACCAATATTTTCTTCCAAACAGAGAGCAACGCCAGTCTATAACCAAAAGAAGAAGCAGAAGGTGGTGCGTTTATATAGGAAAGCTGCTCTTTTTGTTTACTTTTTTTTCTTCCTCGCCAAAGGAACGGACAAGGCAGAACGCGTGCTTTTGCGGTACGCGCAACATAATCAAAACACCAGCATTCAGAGATTTAACCGAGGATTTTCTTAATAAAGGGCATCTTTTGGCTGTTGAAACTTGCTGAGCGAACTCGCAGTGCACTCCTAATCGCTACACTGCCATCTTCATATACAGAGGTCCCCCTACACTCGTTTTCCCTCTCTTTTCTGAGGTGTTCCTGACGAGTGCAGGCTTTCCACAAGGCTTTTGCGAGTCTAGACTCAGCTCTTTCGGAGGATGGTATGGGACACACATTTATATCACGTGACGTCAGAGTGTACCTGGTACCGCGCACATTTTTGTGTCAATGCTGTATTCCCATTAATTCGATTCTCAGACAACGATTAATTATCGTGTACAGCGATCTCTACGTGAGTTTGGAGTGGACATTCAAGGCATCAGAGCTCAATTCACTGCTTGTGAAGAAGACTAGGCAATATGTTAGAGTCCACTTCATCATTGACGTTCTGGTCATTGTGATTTACACGATGGGCCTGATTCAACTGCTGCTCAATTGGTTCATCTTCGAGATAGATATCCATCGACTCTTGAATGTAGTAATTCAAAAACTTCTGGAAGTTCTTATAACTTCTCGGAAATCTGTTTGAGTTATCTTTCAGGAATTTATTCATTTGGAAGTTCAAGAGCCCATTCATTTGATTCAAAAGATCTTTATTGATGAGAGTATTGTTATCAGTCGAATCTGATGGCGGTTCAATGATCGATGATAAGGTTGAGTTCTTGGTAAATGTCGACTCTTTTGATTGTAGTTTGATAAGTGCAATGATCTCATGGTCGGAAAGATGTCTGTTCAGTACATTCTCATCTTCAGGAAATAAGATTTGATCCATCGACAAATTGATGTATCCCAAGTTTGAGGTTCCATTCGAGTCTTTTGTTGGATCTATCTTCTTCAAAATCCCCTTGTTGTGAAAAATTTTCAACAATTTCCAAAACTTTAATTCCGTGAATGTATTGAAAACAACATTATATGAATCATAATCGTTCACTTTAGATTTTATAAAATCAGGCCATGGTAATATGCCTGAAATTTCCCAACACTTGTTCAGATATTTTATGTACTCTATTGACTGAATCTTGGTATAACTATCTTGAATCAGCTCGTACATCAGTTCAAAATTGATGTTCTTCAACTCATTATAGAGTTGTAAGTGATTCAGATGATGTTGATATAGTGTTGTTTTGAACTCAAGCTTCAAATTCTTGATGATCCCTAGATTTAATGGTTGAATCTCAACGTCATATGTCTTTCTGATCCCTGTGTTTTCAATATTATTATAATCAACTCTTGAATAAAATGTATGGAATTTTCCATCAAACCATTGAATATCAATATGCCTCAAAGGAGGTATCACATGTTCATATAATTTATCCAAAAGTAATAAAATTTTTCTAGTAGGTTGATTAATTTCAATCTTCTTATCCCAGTTCAATAAATAATTATAAAAAATTTCATTTGTCAATTGATTTGTATTTGATTGGAAATAATTTTCATCGTCAATGACACCAGTCGAGGTATTTGACACAATCAACAACGGTAAAAACTCAGTGACGTTTGAGTTCATCCCTACTCCAACAACAAGTTTCACTTTAGCATGATCGGTAGGAAGGATTCTGGATGTCACTGAAAATTCATCAAATTGAAAAACGTCAGATGGATTATACCTCTTTATGATAAGTTTCAGTCTATGTCTCTCATCGAAGGTTGTAAGATTCGATTTCTTGACCCTCCATAATTCATTGAAATGTTTATTTATCAGTTCGACTTTGTTAGCATTTCTGGTTTTAAAGTGTTGTAACCAACCATTCGATTTCTTTTCACTGTCAGTTGGAGAATTTGGGTATAGGATCTTGGCAAAATAATACCATTTAGACATCAATTCCTTTCCTGAGATAGGTTCATCTTCAAATATGTGTTGTTCATAATATTTAGCTAGGCAAAGATCAACAAATGGATATTTCACACTAGGTCTGGTCTTCACGAAGTTCCTGTTCCAATCGGTAAGTTTAGCATAGTCTGATCTCAATTGTGCTTCTTCTTTGACCCATCTGTTGAAACTAGATTTGGCAATTGCAAATTCATTCAGACTTTGGAAATATCTCACTGTATATCTTTGTGATTTGGTTCCATTTCTCTTGAACCAATCCAGAGCTCTGATCTTCTGTTCTAGTGTTGCTCTTGGAAGTTTCAAAACAGCAGGATCTTGAGTACCTAGTGGCGAGGAAGAGCCTTCCATATCATCATCTTCCTCCTCATCTCGTAGTTGTGAAACTTGGGTACTAATCTGAGAAGTTTGTGTCGAAGTAGGTTGAGTAGAGATTAACTGCTGTTGATGTTGTTCTTGAACAAACTGGGACATGTCCATTTTGACTGAATTTCACCACAACTCGTGCGCAAAGCTTTCAATCTTGAATCTGACAAAACTTTTTGGTACCAACAAATACTCTAATAATGCAACAGACGCCTCAATCTCCTTCAATAGCACTTGAAACCACAGCTATGGTCAACATTCAAAGCTCATTGAACTGTTAAAAGGGGATTGAAATTTTTTTTTTATTTACAGATGCACGTGGTGTACGGGTGTAGATGTTATACGAGCAAGAGTATTAATTATTATTCATAAACATTTTGCAGCGATGAGGTGTTCAGTCTGATGATCGTACCTCAGTAAAGAGCCATAGCCACGGATTAAATCCATCTTTCTGTGGATCTGACAAGGTCCCTGTGTCCTGACATGTTGTTGGTTTTTGGTACTGAATAGCCCGGAAAGCTTTCCACCAAAACTTAAAAGTCTGAGGATCTATATCAACGGAGTGGCAGTGAGGGATGACAATTGAAAGCACCAATGTTTCTGAGGAAGCAGGTCCTTGGTATCTTGGCACTCTTTGAGGTTGTAGTAAGCAGCCTCACTTTGCAAGATCTTTGTGCTTTTCCCCATTCTGCTTGCTAATATAGCAAAGCAAGGATTCATGATGAAAGATTGATCCCCTATGAACTAGCAGATGATACAGTAGAGAACGCTGTAGTAATTTAGCAGATAATTCATAAGCGAAACACTGAAAAAAAAAACAGCAAAACATAGCAAGGTAACGCGTATCGACTAAAACTTGATCAATTTTCCATTAACGTCCTTACTCAAAAATTGATCTGTAGTTTTGGTATTGATCCTAGCAGGTGATGGTGTAAATAGATTGACATAGTCATTCATGTTGAAACCAGGGGTTTTCAGAAGATTTCTCATCGGGGTTCCAGGGGTTGTGTTGATGTTATTTGGATTCAATCTTTGAACGGACGATGAAGGATTGTTCTTGTTCATGGAACGATTTGAAGGCGTCGATGGTATGTTTTTGTACTGAACCGGTGATGGAGAAGTTGCCAAGAACATCAATAAATCTGCGCCTTCATCCCTGGTGTTTTGTTTAGGTGTAGATAGGATATTATTCTTCATTGGGGATGAATTGTTGATGGTCTTGTTTGTGGAATTTGTGTTGTAGATGTCCGTGTTCAGTTGAATCTTCTGTTGTGGGGGTGTGCTTGGAGGATTCAAAGGAACAGTGAATTCAGCATAGATAGGAGAACTTGGTGGAATGTTGTTGTGGTTATTCTGTTGGACCCTTCTTGGGGAATTTGTATCATCATCTTCAGTCTCGTCCTCGGTTTTATTCAAATCTATGGAATCAACAGATCTCTTCTTTGTGATCACTCTTTGTTGTGGAGCTTTTGTAGGGGATATGAAGTTCTTTGTAGGGGATATCTGTTTGGTGATATTTCCATCTTTGAGTTTCAGATTCGTCTTAGATAGTCTTGATTTCAACTGTCTAGATATTCTTGCTAACTCTGCCCTTTTGAGAATGTTCTCAGCAGCTAGATTCTCTTGCGAAGAGGACATTTGACGTGTTGTAAGCTTCTCAGTATTATGGGATAAAAGTAGTTTAGGATGTAGCGAAATCTCAGATCTTAAAAGGGATCTCGAATTGGGATTGTTTTCGTTTCATGTCAGATTTCAACTTTCCACATTGGTATTAATTTTGACCTGTCCTGAAAATTTTCAACGCGTTCAATTAGCTCCGAATCGGGAATTAATTAATAAAAAGACGCGTTTTCACTCGCCTAATTCTACGTCTTTTGTCTCAGACAACGACTTCGGACAATAAAAACTAAACAGATCAACTCAAACTGATTTCTCAATGTAGAGAGGGGTACGACCATCCAAGTGGACTCTCAAGTGAGCAGTACCATCCTTCCCAGCAACAAATGAAGCTCCATTCGAAGCTTGATACTTTTGACCAGGCTTCAATTGAGCCAGTCCAATGGTTTGTTCACCAGCAGCTCTACCATTGTACAAGACCAAATCCAAATCTTCACCGGTGAAAGAATAAGCTCTAGCAACCAAGACGTTAGTCAAGTCAAATTCATCAAGAACAGGGCCCTTTAGACATTGTCTTGCGGCACCATGAGAAACAGTATAGGTCCAGTCTCTGTATCTACAGAGACGTGCAATCAAAGAAGAACAGCTCAACCACATTGACAAGTTCTTGTTATGGTAAGAACCAGTATCAGTTACTTCGATTGGAGTATACTCATCAATTTGTTTCAATAGATTTTCTCTAATCTCGTCATCACCATGTTCCGCAGCAACAGGAGCAAGTTGGGCCAAAGGGGCAGAATCGTGAGTCTTGTAGTTACCAATATCCATAAAGTCTGAGCCAGTCAGTCCTTGGACTTTGTAATTCTTTGAGTCTTCATCATACAACAATGACTCATGTTTCAGAGTGATCCATGACTGAGCACCAAGAACGGGAGAAGCAACAGAAGCATCCAAGTTTGAGAATGCAACAGCAGCTGCACCACCAAGACCAGGAATAGTGAACCCAGTAAATGTAGATTTGATAGGAACAAAAGTACCAGCTTCATTGCTCATATCTTCTTTGATTGCTTTGGTAATCTTTCCACGAACATTTTCGAAATTCTTTTGTTCAAAGGCAGCATCATAAGCAATGGCACCAGCCGAGGCATAACAGTTACAAGCAGTGTAGTTCCAATTTGGTTCACATGGGAAAACAGTATAAGGATGTTGTTTCCAATTTCTCAAAACGTACTTGTTGATGGCATGAAGATCGTATTTATATTTTGCATTCTTTGACACTTCAAACTCAAGTGAATCTGGAACGGTATATCTCATATCCCCAGTGTTGTTCGTATACAGGGCAATTGCTTTCAAGATGTAACCAGATGTCATGATGTTATCCTTCTTGATGGGATCCCAGTCAAGGGTGAACTTACCCAACATTGATTCCCACTTCCAGTAATACATGACTTTCTCAATCAAAGATTTCTCGATCACGTTTCTTTGAGCAGCATACACTTTACCTCTAACTGATGGAGCATAGATGGCTTGGTATGCAGAGAGAGCATAAACAATGCTCCATAACTGATATCTCAAAGAAGAAGTTTGAAATTGATCAATGTCAGCAAAGTTACTCCAATCATCAAAATCTTGTAAGCCAACCTCAACAAACCATTGAACAAATCTCAAAGTCTTTAAGTCAAGTTCACGTTGATCAAGAGGAACATGTGTTTTTCTCTTCAGCTCTTTCAAATAGCCTGGGATGTACCCATTTCTAACTTTTTTCAACTTTTCAGCTGCAGCAGTAGAGCGTAACCCAACGGTATACAATGAGGTGATGAATAATCCAGCAATAGCTGAGACAATATGAAGTGAGTACTCATATGGAGTAGAATCCTTGTTTAAATAAGCACCAATGAAGACTGGGAAAACATACAAAGCAAGAGGAACAGCAATAGCACCAGAAGCAAACCAAATGAAAAAAGTAACAGGCATCAAAGCAACAGTCAAAACAAACAAAAACACATTCAAGACTGATGGATGAGCCAAATAAGACCCACCAGGGAAGATCAAACCCAAAGCACCAGCTTTAATGTAATAAGCATCGAACTTATGATAACCAACCCAAGCAGCAGCGACTAAAGTGTAGTATTGCAGAAATGTTCTTCTTTGATAATATTTGGACGTTTTACCTTTCCCTGTTGTTTCGCCAATCAAAAAATCTTGAGGACGATCATAGATCCCTTGGTCGTAGTGTAATTTTTCAGGTATATCAACAGTCATTGCGATTGTTTGTACATGTATTGAAGAAGAAGCGAGCAAATAGATTCTGAGAAGCCAGAGACCTTATCTTTTTTATAGTTTGTCTTGACAGTCCTTCTGATTCAATTCTTGTCGTTTCAGACATATGATGGTCATGATTGACGAAGATTAGTGCTATACTCTGGCAAGGATAGAAGATGACTCTCTTAGTCTAGTGCATTACTACCTTCAGCAGTGCAATTTGCTTTCATTTCAAACAAGACCAGTGCGGGGTTCATGTTCAATCCGTTCGTTTGCAGTTACAAAACATATTGATCCAGTCAGAGGAATGTGTCACTTCCATGTGTTTTCCGTCATGTTGATGTTTAGCGGGATCAGGGTGTGCCCTTCCCTAATAGTAAGCTGCGATAGTCAGATTGAACCATTGCGCATAAATCATCATGCAGCTCATCAGCCGTTATTCTCGAGTGTGGAGAGGCTGACATTGTGGACTTCAACGTGATCAATAACTGAGGTTTGTTTGCTACCACGGGACGTAGGGTTGCGTCTACAAACAGTTGTTTAATACGATTAGTCACGTGATCATTTATTTGGCTCTCCACTATACACCTCTGAGCTTCTTCTTCATCTCTGACGTGCTTGGCTTGCTATCATCAGTGATTCTTGAGTTCAACACCACAAACAGGCTACTGAAGCTCATCAGTGTAGAGCTACTACTGATATCAACCACAAGCTTAGCATCCAGGAAAGACAATGCACCAGAAGCCAAAACGAGTAAGAACAAGTTATAAACCAGTGACATTCTCAAGTTTGTATTGATCTTTCTGACCACTTTATGTGCGACCCTATAGATTTCTTTAATCCTATCAAACCTGTCATTCATCAATATGATATCTGAAGAGTCGATGGCCGTTTGATGACCAGTTTTGAGTGAGATAGATAGATCTGAGTACTTCAATGATGCTGAATCATTCAATCCATCACCAATCATGATCAATTTATAACCCTTTTCCTTGTAGTCCTCCACGATTTTCAATTTTCCCATGGGGGACATACTGTGATGAACTTGGGTGATGTTCAGCGCTTTACCTATCTTGGAGCAGTTCTTGAAGTTATCACCAGAGACTAATACAGGTTCAATGCCAAATGATCTGAAAAATCCAATCATATCAGAGGAATCCCGGCGTATGGCGATATTTTGAAGGTTGAATGATAGTCTCAATTTCAAATTAATCACAACGTAGATATCCTTATCGTCAACTTTTCCTAAATCAACATTTGACATCATCTTTCGATTTCCAATCAGTACAGTATGTTCATCCTCAGCATATTTTATCACTGCACTGATACCAGAACCATCATGCCTTGACATTTTAGTGATTTCAACGCTGTTCAATGCAATATCAGAAGACTCAGAGATTGATAATTTGGCAAAGGCAGTGATACATTCGGCAATGGGATGATTCTCAAATCTTTCAACCTCATAGATTAACTTCCATAGTAAATTTCCATCGATATAATTAACATAGCTCACATCGGTAACTTCAAGGTTTCTCGTTGTTAGAGTGCCAGTTTTATCTAGAAGCAACAACGTTGGCTGATTTCCTGAGTGCGATGAATCTAATAATTCCTTCATCTTCAAAATAGAACATCTCCTGATGTAGATACCCAGCTCTGATAATGCATTCATACCAGATATCATCACCGATGGAACTGATAACCCTAAAGCACAAGGACATGCAACAGTCAATGTTGACAACGGTCTAAGGATACCTTGATCTGTATCTCCAATAATGTAATACCAGTAATAAAAAGTGAGCAAGGATAATGAAATCACCAAAGGGACAAATATTGATAGGATCACATCAACATATTTGTAAGAGTTCATGTATTGATCATCACTTGATCTCCAATCCTGAGATCTTAAGCTTGTGACTATCCTATTGATTTCTGAATTCTCAACGTTTGAAGTGGCTTGTACAACAATTTGATGGGTCAAGTTCAACGTCCCTGCTAATACCAAAGACCCGGGAGATTTCCAGCTTGGTTTTATCTCTCCTGTTATATTCAATTCATCAATGAAGGATGACTCCTGAACGATGATCCCGTCGGCTGGGATTTTTGATCCTGGACGAATCAAGATCATATCAGAAGGTTGGATGAATTCAGAAGGGACCACTGAAGGATGTTTTGGATCGTTATATAAGATCACAGACTCTGGTAAAAGACTGTTCAATTTTGTGATATTTGAACTTAATGAAAGCTTTGTCAGTTTCTCCAAATATTTCCCACCAAAAACCACAAATAGCAAGCCAGTAGAGGAATCAAAATGAATCCGAAGTAGGAACTGGGAATCGAAAGTCATGAGCAACTTATAGCAGTTGAATACAGAGTATGTGAATATAACTGTAGTTGATATTGCCAATAGAATGGGCATTCCAAGCCTTCCGACCTTTAACCCAAACCATGCCTGTCTGATGAATGTTTTCACTTTCAATTGAGCAATAGACGATAGAATAGTGATAAAGATCATGGGAGGAGTGATGATTATTGGGTCTTTCAACTTTTTCATCCCCCACTGGATTAAAACCACAGATAAAGCATAGAATCCAGCCTTCAAAAATTCATCGTATTGCTTCTTGAGGTTCATCAACGTAGCATCAGCACTCTCTTTTTCATTCTGGATCACACTAGCATCGTAACCCAGCTCTTCAATTCTCGTGATAACATCAGATTGAACTTCAGGATTGACTATGGGATCGAACACAATGATTCCTCTCGATTCCATGTCCAGAACATGCACTGATTGGACACCGGGTAACTTCATCAAAGCATCCTCAATTGTCTTGGAGCACTCAACACAGTACATCCCATTGATGTTGAGACTCAGTGAGTGAGTCTTTTGATACTGATAGATTCCCAGATCATCAATCACGTTTGATTCAACAGAGTGGTTGGAAGGGTCGAATTTGAAAGTGTCGTAGGCTCTGTTGAGGTAGATGTACACAAACCCTGCCATCACACAGCAAGCCATGACGGTTCAAAACAAAGAGGCAAAAAAGAAGTGATGGGTTTCCGAAACGGGTGCTTCAGCTGCTTGTGACCATCTCAAACTGCATTCAAGCGTGATTTAGTGTGGGTAATATACCTGCAAGGCCTGGAGTTTCATGGAGAAGGTTGAGTCAGCTGGGTTAGTCAAGCTAAAAAGTGGAGAGGGGCCAACAACCCCCAAGGCCAACTAAATGTTATAAGCAGCCCTTCTCCGTCCATCGTTAACGCTTTACTACTCGCAGTGACACACCGTTCAACTAGGAGAAGCCACTCGAGCAATGTCCACCAACAATACACACGAGAGGAAGAGAATACAGAACAAGCTCAGCCAGAGAAAGCACAGGCAGAAACAGCAAGTCAGGCTCAAGGAGCTCGAGGCACAGGTGCAGGTGCTGACCGGTAGACTCAACAACTGTCTACACAAGGACAAGTCAAAGGAGGAGCTCAAAGGCATCTATGATCAATCCTTGGAGAGAATCAACAAGATTTACGCCGATGTTGGTGAACTCAAGGCGTTTCTGGACATGATGTTCTTTGGGAGTGTCAGTGGTGCTGCCAATCGTGAGAGTGCCCAACTTGAAATATTATCGTCTAGTGATCAATTGGAAGAAGGTGGTGATGATCTTGAAGAGGATGATCTGGATGACATTACTGGTGACTTGATCGTTCCCGGACAACTAGATGTGACGGATCCTTTGGGTGATGTTCTGGATACTGCAGTTGATTCTACGGTTGCTACTTCAAACAAGCAATCCAAAAGTTCCACGATGAGACCAGTCGACATTGATAGTCACAATGCCATATCTGATGAATTGCTGAGGTTCTATCGTCACAACACCAAACAATACCTCACAATACAAGTCCGTGGCCATATGTACAACTCTGAAACTGTCGTAAACAATGTTTGTTCTCAGTTTATCACTACTATCGGTAAGGTTGAAACACAAATTGAAATACCGAGCACTGTGGATCTTTTGAACTCTGCCACAATCTTGAAGATGGTTTGTTCATACGCTAATGAGATATTTGAGAAAGTCCCTAAATTTCAAAACTATACATTTGCTCTTGGTGGTGTAAAATGGCTATGTGGTGAGATCTTGTTGTTATGCATGAGCAATCCTTTCTATGAAAGTCTAATCAATTCAGTTCTTTTCAATACTGATAGTTGCAATTTTGAAGAGCTCTATTCCAATCTACAAGAGACCTTAAAAAATTGGTTGAATGTCAATAGGTTCAACAAGGCAATCGATGTTGTGGCAAGGTTGAACAGCAATGACTTAAACAGACCCGAGATAATTGAGATGATGAATTTCAACCCAATTTTGCATCAATTGTTTCTTCCAACTGCATTACAATCGTACTTAATCAGACAAAATCCATATGAATATCCACATTGGATCAACTTTGTCATTTTCCCAGAATTTAGAGATTCAATACTGAGTAAATGGGATACCATAAGTTGTGAACAAAGAGATATAATCCTCAATGAATTATTGGATAAAGTCGTTCTAAGAATAACTGATGAAGCAACAGGGGTTCAAAACATTTTTTATATGGCTGAATTGTCCACCGTTTTGAACTATACCCTTGATTGTATCAACTTGGGCCTTGATCATAACGATGAAACATTGATAAATCCATCAATATTCAAACTTCAAAAAAATGGATTGTTTGATCCAAAATTATGGAAAGTTTCAAGATCTTACGGGTTAAGGTTTGAGAATATCATCCCTAATAACTTGGTTCTTTGGGATATTGATGATACCATTCCTCAAAATGTATTGAGACCTCAGTACAACCCTCTTATTTAGTTCAAGATAATTCTGATGTCTGCATAGTTAATCCACCAGCTGCTTGTTCTCTTTTGACACCAAACTGTGTAGTCAACTTTCTTCTGGGGATACTAGACCGATTCTTGGGTGTGTACCCTCCTCTACAGCTCAATCCTGAAAAAGTATACTAATGCATCATAATCAACCTAGTTTACTGACTATACCCATCAGCAGAATCTCAAAATTCCAGAATTGGCTTGACAACTTTCCCATCTTTCATATCCTTCAAAGCATCTGTAAAGTCTTCAACTTTATAAAACTTGATGATTTCATCAACAGGAAATTCACCATCAAGAAACCAGCCAATCATTTCAGGGACAAACTCTTTAGGTGTTGCATTCCCTTCGATACAACTAATCAACTGTTTGCCCTTCATTAAAAAATCTACCAATGGGATTTTAATTTCATCAGTTGGATCACTCAAACCAACATAGACAATCTTACCCTTGGTGGAAGCGTTTTTGATTGCAGCTTCAACAAATTTAGACCCACCAACAGACTCAAGACTTAGATCAGCACCTTTACCATTTGTGATTCTTAATATTTCATTTCTCACATGTTTTGGATCTTTAGTATCAACTTTAATGACATCAGTAGCACCAGCTTTGAGTGCTAGTTCCAATTTTGAGTCCAATAAATCAACAACAATGACCTTGGAAGCACCACCAATCTTTGCAGCTAACAATGCAGCAAACCCAACACCACCCAATCCATAGATGACGACAGTTTCACCTGGTTTCAAAGCACCAGCTTTCAAGATGGCACCGGCACCAGTTTGAAATCCACATCCAAATGGACCAAGGTATTTAAACTTGTCTTCAGGGATTGACTTTGACAGGTGTTCCAAATTCACAACAGATGATTCATTGACAACACTCGTTTTAGCAAACGACGATTGACCAAAGAATTTTCCTTCAATTTGACTGGAATCCTCACCAGCTTGAACAAAAGTCACATCTTGATCAGTTCCCACCATATTGAATGGAATGAACTCATCACAGTAGGCAACATCGCCTTGGTGGCATTTATCACAGTGTTCACAGTAGGAATAACTCAAAGCGACTCGATCACCTACCTTATGATCACCTTGAACATCAGAGCCAATGGCCTTGATCAGACCAACACCTTCATGACCTAAGATTCTTGGAAGTGGATCCGCAGCTAAACCAACAGCCAGATCAGTATGGCATATTCCAACGTATTTCATATCGATTAAAAGTTCATGAGGCTTCAAAATCGAACGGACTTTGATTGGTTCATATTTCCAATTCAGTGATTTCGAATCAAGGGATGTGTAAGTGATGATAGCTTTAGTATCGAGGTATCCAGCACTAGCCATTCTCAGCGAAGAATGGAATGATCTTTTGATTATTCTTGACTTGATGATTGTTTTGAACATTATCACTAATGTACTATATGTATCCTATGAAATCAATGGGGTGTGGGCATAGTGAGGGACTTCTTGGACCTTTTATAGGACACTCCACTCTTTGACCGTCATTCGAATCAGAGCCAACTGGGATACGGTTGGAGATAACTGTATGACTTTTTGCGATAAACAGTGGAGACCCCATTCTGATCATGGAGGCATAACTTTTCATGCTTTTTCCTTATTTTTTTTTCGTGCGTTGATCTGTTTAGTAAGGCTCGTATGTCATATTTCTTTGGTGATCTTCTCACAAATCCCACACAGTCATCAGTCAGTCAACGAGCCCCAAACTCAAACGAATAAGCGCGTTAGTCAGCCATGTCAGCGAGCCAAGTGTGGAGAAGCTGATGAGGAAGACGTTGTACGTGTGTATAAAAGAAAGCAGTGTTCCAGCAGGTCCCATCTCTTTTGCCTTGTTCGCTTCACACAAGTACTTACAGAGCAAAATGGTTACTTTTGCAGATCTTGCCAAAACTAAGAAAGCGACAGACCAAGAAGCTTGGGAAGTCTTTGATGCGCTGCCTCCAGTCACGGTTGATGAGCTGATTGGGTACAGATGGAAAGGATATGAAATTGCGACTGGCCATCCACTGAACGGGTCCTTGGATGCTGCAAACTGGTTTGGCAAAGAATACTTTGATGAGGATAACGGGAACCCGTTGCTGACTTATAACTCCAAGACCGTTGAGGAACGCGATGGTGATGATTTGTGGGCTTGCTATCCTCCATATTTCTTCAAAGCCGCTGAGACTGGACAGGAAATCAGCGTCAATACTAGACCTCAACTGGAGACCAAGCAAACTTCCTGTACTTTGAAGACAATTCTATACAGAGGTGCTATCAGTGCCTCGATGTTCTATGACGACGTTCCAACAAATGATACGTTCAAGAAAGTTGATGACAATACCGTGTTTGGTGTTATGGATTACAAGCATGAGAAGAAACCATTGTTTTTTGTCTTGGAGAAGTATAAACCTTTGAAGGAACTTTATCCTGACTATGAAACAAAATATGGAAAGAAGTAGCTGGTTTATTCTCTCTAGGTTTACCTCAATCTATTTTTTTTTCGACTTACTATTCATACGAGATCGTTATGTATTTGTGATCATAAATGAACGTATCATACTGCTGATATCATTTGTAGCATCGTTCAAATTACACTAGACGTCTTCTAACGGCTCTCCCAGAAAGGTGGATGATCAATGAGTTTGACCAAGTATGCTCAGGAAAGTACATCATTAGCATGTCACTACTCCAATGAATTACCCAGGCATAGAGTTGTACCTTTATTAAATAAATAAAATAAATGAATAGTAGACACCTAGAACTTGAAACCTTGAACAGCAGTTTCTCTAATCTTAACCATATCCTTCATACCCCTGTTACTGTTCTGAACTGGGTTAATCAAATGATTCAACCCACTAGTCATGACATTTAATGGTGGTAGTTTTATCTTTCCTGAACCATCCTGAACCAGATTCGTTGATCCTCCAAAAAGCTTGTAGTTTGATGAGGATGATGGTGACGTTGTACCCGTACTATGTGATGATGGTGAATATCTCAATGATTCCATGTTTGTAACTGAATCGATTGAACAAACGGATGTTTGTCTTGTTGATGAAGGAGAACAAAATGAATTGAACAAATGCTTCAAGTTTTCAACTTCAATTTCATTGCAATTGAGGAAGTCTAACCAGTTTGAAAGTATCTTGAATAGATTTTTGATCAAGAGATCTTTATCGATGCTTGACAAATCAGAAGACTTGCTGTATGATGTCGTACCAGGAGTGGACCCGCTAGAATTACTTAAATCATTGTTGGAAGTCATTTCAAGAATCAAATAAACAACACCTTTCAACACAACATTATCACTGTATTTTTCAAATCTGATAATCAAATTCAGCAAAATAAGGAAAATCTCAATGATAGAGTCTTCAAAACCTTTCGAAATCTTATTGAACTTCATCAATTTGATTGGTAAACAGCCCAAAAAGATCAAAGGATATGAAACCAACCCAAGATCGTTATTGATTGTCTCAAAACTCAAGTCATTAAACCAGCTTTTGATATGAACATCCGGACTTGTACTGGCTGAATGATTGTATTTATATGGATTGACAAAAGGGTTGATTTTGTTCCAAAGTTCAAATTCTTTCAATGTCAAGTTCAATAAATGGCAATGATTATCATCATGTGGAATCAATACGTAGTCAATGATCAAGTCTTGGAATGATTGTGGAACATTCAGGAGGATATGTCTTTTGGAAATCAGAAATAATTTCTCAAATTGATCAACAATGTTGAGATTGTTGGTTGATGAGTTAATCATGGTGTTACCAGAATCAAGAATGAAGTTTTGAATATAGTGTTTGTTGAACATGATTATTGCATTGTGTAGTTCATCTTTATTGAGATTTGAACTATCTTGGTTGAATTTAAGGTTCTGTAATTCATTGGTAATACAATTCAGCAAGATTTCTAAATCATCTTCATTATTTGGTAATTCTGATGTCTTGATCAAGTGCTCAATCCAAGATTTCAGCGAGTTCCCAGAAACCGTCACATCTATATTATTGAAAAAAATCTCATGATGACTCGACGAGGCAACTTTATTGAACTTGAAACAGTATTGCGCCTGAATGTTATAAATTTTCCAATAGTTGAACTCCCATTTGGAACTTCCATCATAATTATGGATCTTCTTTTGTAAAACTTCATCCAATTTCTCAAACAAAACATCAATCGGAAACAAATGATGACGAAGCCTCTCATGGTTGTTCAAATAAGTATAAGCCAATATTGTCAAACTTTTCAGATCTTCATTATGACCATCGTTCCAACTTTTGGTAAACAGCTGAATACAGTCATTCATATTGATAAAACTAGCACCATTACACAACACAGCATAGATGGACTCATTGTCAACAACAGGGATATTCAGCTTATGATTAGTTCCATACAGAAAGAACAGCGTGGGTAAATGAGACTCAATAGAGAGCTGTAAAGTTTGGTATGATCTTGAAATAGTGAGCAGCTGTATTATATAATCATTTTCGTCATGTGACTTTCTATAGTGGTTGTGAACGATGGGGTTATGGCTATTGTTGTTTCTTGGTGAGTCTGCATTGTGGATAGATGTGGTTGTTATTTGTTTGGGAGATTGTGGGACATGAGTGTTATCAGTGACTGTACCTGACGTTGGTAACGCAATGGCACTTGCTGTGATGGCGTCATTTTTTGGCAATGGTAATATTGGTGAACTGGTAGAGTTTGGAGGTGAGTTTGTCATTGACTGTTGAACAGAGGAAGGGTTCAGTTTGTGTACGTTTCTCAAATGACGCTGCAACAGGTCCCTTCTAACGAACGAAGCGTTGCAACAGAGACAAACAAAGGGTTTCGTCTGTGTATGCGATCTTTCGTGTCGCAACTTGTGCTCAGAACGGCTGAATGGTCTTGCGCAGAAGGAGCAGATGTATTTCTTCGTTGGGGGCATGGTTATGACGAGCTGGACGTTGGTATCAGTCGCAGGTTATTCTGTGAGCAGCTTTGTAACAAATACCAAGAGCCCCATCTCTGAGAGATCAGGGATGTGTGGGTCTTTATATAGAAGGAGCCATATGGAGATGCTTTCTCCGTCGTTTCTCGTAAAGTTTTTCTAATTGTCCTTGCGCTAGGCAGAGCAGACAGAGCAGCCAGGCAGCTTGGTGCCGGAGGGTGAGGGGAATCCGCCCATCGCAAGGAGCGCGGGAAGGACCCCACCTCTTTTCGCCCACCTCCACCGGATTCCCCTCTTTTTCTCCACTCACAAGGTCCAGCACCGTTACGTAAGACGGAACCACTTGATGGCGCGTGAAATTACTGCTTTCAACCAAGGCCTCTCCAGAAGTTCGGGCTCTCGGCCCATCATTCTGGTATTTGTACTTTTTTGTAGTATTAGCAAGTTAGTTACTAATTAGCTGCTGCTGGTTACGTAATATCTTCACTGGCTGGTACACGCAACACTCCCTTCCCGCTTTGATTATTTTCCTCGGGCACAAAAAAATAAAAAAAGACAAACAAAACAACACCCATCACGAAGAGCACAAAAGACCCGAAAACATCAACAAAATCCTGACTCGGTTCATTATTTGTCTCTCTTGTCTCTGTGTCAATCGGGAAATCAGCCGTGCTTAATCATCCGGGGTTACAGCAAAAAATGGATCTCAAAAACTTGCTTGGGCCTTCAACATCAACAAAAGAACAGCACAATGTTCAAGTTGCAGATGACACAACACTCAAAGAATCAAAGCCAGAGTTGAGAAAAAGATACTCCAGTATCAACGACCTTGTCAATAATGACGAATCTTCACTAACCATTGGATCTTCGAGTCCCATTGCTAATTCAATGAAATCGCCGGCCTTAATACCAAGAATACCATCCTCTTCAAATATCAACACACCCAATCCAATTGCTGGTTTAAAAGCTAGAACTAGCATCTCTAACCTAACAAATGATAATGATGTCGATGTTGACGGTAAGGAAACTCCAAGCATAGCTAGAAGATTATCTTATGAAGCTAATACTGCTAGTGAATCCAATTCGCCAATATTACCAAAGAAAAGTATACCTAGACCACAACCCAACATACTAAATGAATCACAAGAGGATAAGACAATCAAGTTTGAAGAATTCAAGTACAACTCTAAAGATCGTTCAAAGACTGAAGATGATCCGAAATCCATCAGAAGCTCACCAAAGACTAAAGCAAAAGATGATCCCGTTACAACAGCGCAAAGCTCAACTACTGGTTCTACGACAACCACGCCATTAAAGCAAACAAATGGTGCTCCACGCGGTAAATCTAAACCAAAGCGTTATGCAAAACCACCAATCTGGGCCACTAAATGGGTCCCACCATTTCAGAAGCAAAACACAATCAATAACAATCAACCTTCAAAAGATTCAGCATCTTCAATCACAGGTGTGAAACCATACAATGATCTCACAAGAAAGATAACTGAATGGATGTATGCTCAAATTCTTAGAATTCCTCTGGAAGAACGTCAATTCTTGGAGTTGGAGATCAAATTTGGAAGAATTTGGGAAAAACGTACTGATAGAAGAATTAACATACCTGTGACTAATGAGGCTATCATAGATGATTCCTATATGATGGGGTGTTCTTTCAAATCTGGCCTAGAGAAAGAACACTATGATCGCATAAAGAAATACTTGGTTGGATTGACAAAATTAGATGATAAATCTTTCAGAAGCTTTAAGTTTGATCAAGTTGATAAGCAATATAGAGAAGCTTTAAGAGATCAGATCCCTAAATCTTACAGGTTAACCTTTGATAAGTCAACAAATAGAATAGTGGCAAACATTGAAAAAAGAAAGATTGCCAACCTACATATTCATTCACCAGATCAAATATTTGATTATAGAATTACAATGAGTCTTGAATTGCCATCTAATCAAAACCCTGAAAGATTTGATAATCAAACACCTGAGATTGAAAGAACTAAAAAGAGATTATCAATCATTCATGATTTAACAAGTACAAAATTTGATCTAACAGATGTTGTTCAGAAGCAGAAAACTTCCAAAAATCAAGCAATCAATAGTTTAGAGGTGGAATTAGAGTTAAACATTCCGAAATTGCTTGATGCTTATGATCGTTTGGATCAAGACAGTTTTACATTCGAGGAAATGGGTGAAAGAATAATGGATAATGCAAGGATATTGAATAGAAAACTTAAACAACCAGATCGCTAGTATAGTTCTATTGCTGCTATTCATCAATTACGAAGAAACATAGAAACCTTCCTCAACTCTATAAATTAATGAACCAAATATTGTATGTCCTCGCTTTCCTCATTCTATGTCCTTCTTGTATATCTATGAGCGAGACGTTTTGTATTTTTTCTGACTTTGTATAGATGTAAGCATTGAAGACAGTCTAACTGTCTTTATAAATCCCCAAAATGTAAGACAATCTAGTAACAACCAAATCGATAGCCATATTGATACTATCTCTAGCCAAATCAACTTTTGAACCATCAACCTCATGCCATGAGATTGGAATCTCTTTGATTGGAATTTTTTTACGAATTGCAATAATCAAAATCTCAACATCAAATATCCAACCTTCTGTATGCAAATATGGAAATATCAAATCAATTGAATCATTATTGAACAATTTGAAACCACATTGTGTATCTTTGATATCCCTGATACCAAATATGAAAACCAACAGATGTAAACTATACATCAAGAAATTTCTAATGAATGATCGTTTAACAACTGCATCTGTGTCAACCATATGCGCTCTTGATCCAATAGCAATAGCTGGTCCTTTGATATCTTTTATGGAATCAATAAGTTGTTCAACATCGCTAAATTTAGACGCACCATCGGCATCTGCAAAAATCCCATACTTCCCACTGATGAATTGCATTCCATGTGTGACAGCTCCTCCTTTCCCTCTATTCTTTATCAACTTGACTATTTTCAGTTGATGTGGTGATAATTTGAACTCTTCATTGGCCAATTTCAAAGCATATTCAGATGTTCCATCTTTAGAACCATCATCCACGATTATTATTTCCCAACGTTCGTCATAAGTTTCACGTAGATACGCAATGGCTTCCTCCAGCATGATCTTCAGTCTTCCAGTCTCATTATAGCATGGGACCACAACACTTAGTTCTATCTTGGTGTTGGAGTCATGGGAGTTCTTTGGTGGCAACTTATGTGGTGTTGGATCAATTCCTTCGTTGTTTTTGAGTGTGGTCAAGTAAGTGAGCTCAGAGTCATCAATGAGTCTTGGTTTGTGGGAGAACAAGGTCAGCAACAAGATCAGCGTCGAATAGGCCAGCAGCGATATTGTCGCTAGTGCTGCGAAGGAGAAGGAGCTCATCTTGAAAGGGGAGTTTGGTGAGTCTGGTTACTGCTGGGTTCTGCTGTTTCGTGAATCGTCGGTGTTTTTTTTTACTTACAACGTGTTATGTCAACAAACGCGGGCTCGCGAAAAATAGTATTACGATCATTCATTACTTTTAATTGGCATCACGTTCATTGAAAATTTTGGTATGGACAACTAGCTGTTGTTGAAGACATCATTCACGAGCGTCTGGTTCTGTCCATGACTCGGGCTTTGAGTTGGTATCTTTGACGGTACTTCATCGTGTTGAGAACTCAATCTTGTAGAATCACTAATCATTCCCCAGTACGATTGATTGTTCATGCTGTTTGGTGAACTTGCATCGTCTTCTCCTTGAATGGTTCGATCTATTGCTTGTTGATCGGACATGGAAAGGAACGGTGAAGATGGCACTGGGCCCACTTTTGATTTTGATAAGGCAGATGGAGTAGTTGAGGATGATTGTTGAACTGTGTTGATGTCTGACGATTTGGAATTGGAGTCTGATTCAGGTGATTCTTCATTACATGGTAATGTATTACATGTAGTGATATCCTTTGGAGAATCTTTTGGAGTGGCATCTTTGGGAGTTGGCTCGACGTTACCTGAAGGGAACAAATCAACCATCCATTCACTTGGGGATCCATTTCCTGTAGTTGTAGGTAATGCACCACTAAAGGACTTCACCAACATTTTTTCAAACGATGATTGTCTAGTTGCTTTCTTTAGCATCGATATGGCAACTGGTGGAATGTTTTCCTTATCTTCAATGATGATTTGTTGCTGTTGATGTGGTGGTAATGGATCTATATCAGTCAAGGGGCCAAACGCAAAATCAAAATCGCTATTTACCATTTCATCATATCCGTTTAGCGGATCTGAGGAGTCCTCATAAACTGAAGATGGCAAGTTATTGTCAAGCTTTATGCTGTTGCCGTTATTATTGCTTCTATTATTAATATGACTGGTACCATTTCCATTTGATAATGGTGCAATTGAATCACTACCAACAAAAGAACTGCTTGGAGAGGATGACACCTGTTTTGCCAAGTGTTGTATTTTATCCTTTGTTGACCGACTATTAGTGGTAGAGTAAGAAGGTACAGATGCAGCAGTCTTGTTGAATAGTCTTCTTGGTCTCATCACTCCCTTTTCCTTCAAATAATTGTAGCAATTCGAACATAACAGTCCTCTTTTGGATAGATCATCACATTCATTCCATTTCCAGCCTTTAGCATCCAGAGTTTTACAATTGAAACATGATTGATAAACTTGGTGTTCTTCTGGGATATCATTGACTTTCTTCGGCAGTTTTTTGTTGGTATTAGAAGATGACGTTCCAGCATTTGAGGATACTTTTCTTGTTTTCCTCTTTGGATCTGTCTTCTTTGTACTTGAAGCATTTTGATTAGTTGAACCTTTCATGAAGTCAGGAGCAAATCTTTTAGAAACATCCAATTGAGCCTCAGCTGGTGAACTTCCAGTCTCATTCAACTGATTGTTAGGATTTGAGAATTTTTCATTCATTCTATCAGCCATATAAATCCTTCTTGCGATTGATTGTGCAGGAAAGTTATGTAATGGGATTGCATTAAATTCAGTTTGGGGTGGTGGTTTCATCATATTTTCAAACACTGGTAATGACTGAGTTCTCACAGCTTTTGGGGCTGGATTATTATTAACAAATCTATTCATTTTTGGTAGATTTGATACGTTGGGGTTGGATATATTAACAAACTTAGGCTCAACAAATGTATGAGATGGTTCTTCCTCATCTTCAGTATCAGTGGAGCTAGTCTCAAGTTTTCTTTTGTTCTTCGCAACTTCTAGAGGCTTTATTGGTAGTCTATTAGGGTTTGATGCTGTGCTCGTAGAGGGATGACGACGTTGATATTGTGACTGTTGTTCTTGTTGCTGCTGTTGTTCTTGTTGCATTTGAGAAGCTTGAAGTGATTGTGCTGGGATATTTTTTGGCTGAAGTTGAAGTTGACGTGTTTGTTGCAATTGCTGTGACTCTTGCTGTTGCTGCTGAGTCTGCTGCTGGTGTTGTTGATTTCTGACCTTCACAAGCTTCAGTCTAACTTCCAGAGTCTCTAGTGGTCCCTTGTTACTGAAAGCAGTGAAACTGGAACAAACACGACCAGTAATCATAACTTCCTCATCGTAATCATAACCTGGATTTAGTAGTTTAGACACTAATCCATGACCAACGAAAGGTTCATCCTCTTCGGAAACATCTTTAGCATAGATAGAATAGTCCCAAGAAAGATCACTAAATAGTTCAGGACTTGACTTCAAAACAGGTTCCAGAACCTCTCTGATGGAGACAACACCAAGAGTCATGATATTATTTTGTCCTGGAATGGGTATTCTTGCAGTTTTGACATTTATCATTTTAGTAGATCTTGCAAGGAAATTCGTGTTGTTGTCTAAAGCATATAGGATTTTAACTGGAAAGAAGTTAGTACATGTATAATGAGTTGAAAGGTTGGGAAAACAACATACGCTTCATCTGTTTCACGTCAGCAAGGTCTGTTGGATGACCGTGTAGATGTTCCAGAGGCATCTCAGGAAGGGATGGCATATGGTAGGCTCTCATAGCTATGTTGTTGAGTGGTATGGCACGAAGGATTGGAAAAACAACACTTTTTGGTGATTACTCTTAGAGTAGGACTGTGACCGTGTAGTGAAGGAAGAGAGTGGGGTTTTTTGGTTGTGTAAGTGGGAGGATCCGGAGTCTTTATGCTGATGACCCTTCTTGGTTGATGAGTGCCAGATGGGAGAGGAGAGACAAGAGCTGTAGTGTGAATCCAATTGAGAGAGCGAGGTTGGTTCTCAGAGATTTCACAATTTCATTTTTCTGAAAAGCGTTTGTTTTGGTTTGTGGCGCGTATCGAATATTTTTGAGCGTGTTTTTTGGTGATTCAAATTTCCACCGTGAATTCGCGAAGCACCGCGCTGCTTAATTTAAATATTGACGATTTTCGCGAATTAGTCCTGTGTTATATTTGTATGGTATGTTACCCGGGTGTTACTGCTGCTGATAGCTTTCTTTCTTGTGGTACGTGTAGCTGTGTGTGTTACATTCAACCAGCCAGATGATGATCGTTGTTCATGAACAAAGAGCGAATTTGCAGCTACTTCATATGGAATTATATGACAACCTCCATCCACTCCTGTATAAAGCTGGAGGATGCAATCATTGTACTTCATGAAGATTCCCATGAAAACTTCGTTCTCTCTCTCACGATCATATAACAGCTCGCTGGGAGTAGCTATAGCTAACTCCTAGCATCCGGTACAGGGGCTACTACTGCTATGTAACTAAAGAATGACCAATCGTAGTGTTGCTACTAGCACCCACTCTCTACGTCAGTCAGCTTTGAATTGGTATTTCCCAACGGCCTGTACCGGCCAAGGATTTCGCCCTATGATCCCAACGTCAGCTCCCAACTTCCCAAAAAATGTCCATATAATATTTCCTCCGAACTACCATTGGGCACATGCTACTATTGAACTAACCCTGCCGATTTGAAGCCATAAACTTATATACGTCGTCCCTAGACGACGTACGAAGGGTCAAGGACTAATCCTTAAGCCATTTAAACGAAGTATCAATAATTAAGCGACGTACTTTTAATTCGTGTGTCTGCAACGACGTAGGACATGGCAAGATGGTCGTTAATCCTACTTGTACCAGAGTAAGTACTGAGCACGTCTCAACAGCTAGACCAAGCTGAATAGCAGCTAGCCAGCAGGACGTACTCCTAATTATAACTGGCCGGAGTCGGGCACTTCATTCAGCTACGATGTGATCTTTCCACTAAATTATGGTAATTCATGGTCACAAAGACTGGTCGACGCTGTAACGGATGAGCAAGCTGCGGTGATTCAAGCTCTGTCGACTCAAGAACTTGCCGAGCGCTTTTTCTTTTCCAATTTGTCCATATAAAAAAATTTTATCTCTTCCATCAGCACAATTTTAGATGTTTGTCCCGAGATTTTATCAAAACGATCAATCTGCGTATCTCGGACAACGGGCAACCCACCAAAACACAACACAGCTGGTCCATAAAAGTGGCTGCTGTTGGGAGTGATATGAATCGGTTTATTTGGAGGAGGCTATTGGCATGTTTGTATTGGTAACACCAACTCAACAGTTACTTCAACAGCCACCAATGTACTTTTTCGGAGAGTTCAGGGCCACCGTATGTCCCGTAGTTCTCGACCGTGATTGGTTACTGATGGTTTTGATAAAAATTTTGCACGACTCTTTCATGCAGGAATTCGGCCCATTTGGGACAAATACATAGACAGACTGAAACCTGATTGGATAAAAAACTGCTTTGTGACTATACCGTTCGTCTTGGGCTTATTCTTTATTTAAATATTTTATCTTTTCCATCAATTCTTCTTCTGCTGGCTTGTAATTGAGCTTGTTTTGATTCTTCTTCTTGTTCCAATTGCATATTCGACGGTGGACGCTCCACTTTAACCTACACGTACCAACTCTGAGCAGTCGATTCCCGTACTCTTTACATCTTCAGGGGTACAATTGATTGACATTTTGCAAGGTTCATCAAGAAATGCAATCAAATCCCGTCATCAGTTCAGGTATCAACCATAGAATACATTCAACTGATACTTCAGCCACAATGGGCACAACCAACGTTCAAGAAAAACCTAGAATAACTTCAAATGAAGAGATTTTGGAGGCTCTACAACCTATCCCATCATTTGTAACTAGAGATGATATCAAACCATGGATTCATGAAAAACTTGACGGAAGAGGTATCAATTTAGTCATTGAAAGATCAGATGCCTCGAAAGTTGTATTCAAATGTAAAAACATTCATAGAAGATCAATCAATTCAATCCCATCAACAACACAGAAATCTACTGTCAAATCCTTTGCAATGTCAAACTCCGATAAACCAGCTTCAAGAAAACAAAGAAGAATACGTGCTTTGGCTGAGGAATCCTGCCCCTTCAGATTGAGAGTCAGTTATTCGGTGAAACATAAAATCTGGGGCGTGAACATCATCAAATCTGATCACAATCCTCAAATTTGTTGTAATTTTGGTGATCCAGCTTTACAAAACTTCTCCCCAAGTTCCACCACTCCAGGTTCAGTAGGCTCAGGTAAAAGAAGTTGGTCATCTGCTAGCTATACCCCATCCTCAACTGTTAGTCCTGCCTTCTCAAGTCCTGCCAGTTCAATCTTCACCCCAGCTTCAGAGAACTTTGATTTGGATGGTTTCAATGATTCTAAGTTCATGATGAAAAAACAAAGGCTCTCAATTCCTGGAGGTCTAAGCTATGTTGAATCCCCATTATACCGTGAAGTTGATCCACTCGAAGAACTATCACTGCCTGAAGACTTGAGTGATATCAATCATCTATATGACCCCATGGACAAAGCAATCAACTCTTCACGGCCTTTTGGTGATTCGCAATTGGACTTTTCCCATAGTTTCAATGATCAAGCTGATTCAGATGATGCTCTTTCAAAATTGTCATTGAACCTAATAACGAATGATGAGAGAGAATCTCATTTTGATTCACATATGTTTCATGAGTTGACACCAATTCTTGAATCAAGTGTTGCTTCTCCTGTCAATAGTCAGATGGATAGTTTCATGCAGCAACAACAACACCCTAAGCATGCTCAACCTCAGTATTCAAGTTTCCAACAACCGCATCATCAACAACATATTGATTTCGATGCAAATAGCTTCATTAATACAGCAGCTCTTGATCCAAGCTACATCATCCCTGACCCAATGTCATTTCGTGGGAACTCAAGCAATGCTTCCAAGGCAATCACTGGCCAACCAGGTTACAATAGAGTGAACACCAACCCAAGCAACCTATTCAACGTGAATGCTAGACTTGTCAATGAGTCTAGCGATCAAGAAGAGGATCCACTGATGTATCTTTTGAACACTGGAAGCACAGCCAATCCAAACCAGAACTATACATTGGAAGAATTGGAGAATATGGATAAAGCTATGGGTTTTGATGATAATGATAAGTTTTTGATGTCAATGTTTCAACCAATGTGAGGTTGATTGCTCGATGTCTTGTTCTATGGAAAATCCTTGAGGATGATGATCACTGGTTGAGATTCATGGTTATGACTAGTTAATGAAGTGTTTTATGGATTATTCTTCTCAGAAGGAATAAAAAAATTTGTTTGTTTTGATTTGCTGATGATGATATTGTGTTTTTTTTATGATGTGTTTTTAAGTTTTGATGATTTTTATGAGATGAAAGAAAATAAAGAGAACAAACGTCATGTTTGATTTTATGATATAAATTTGATGATTCAATGATCTTGTAGCTTCTGTCCACGTTCAATCATAAGAGATATACTACAGGGAGAACTTTTTTTGAGAAAAATCTTGACCATTTCTTTTTTTTTCTTTCTAAACTGAATAAAACAACATAAAGGGATCTCTGATATGATATTATGGATCAGATAGTAGTTCATCTTCCTCTCTCTCAGGCAATACCGTTCAAAACAGATTCGGAAATATTCTCATCATCAGATTTGACAATCGCTCTCAACGTAACACCATTCTTGGAACTCTTGACGAATTTGACTAGTGCACCAACTCTATTCCCACCAAGAGTTTTACCAAATAGTTTCAGGGTATGAGTAGTTTCATTGAAGACGGTCTTTCCTTCAACTGGATGCAATGATAAGTTTTCAATCAAGTAATCAACTGATTCTTGAATCGATTCTGAACTTAGGTTATAAGTAGCTGTGGCTTCGGTGTTCAATTCATCAAATGCCAGTTCAAAGTTACCAATGAATGAAGGAATGATGAAGTCACCAGGAGTTAAATCAAAATCTTCCATTTGATATTCGTCTTCAAATCCTTGATCATCCAATGGCTCGAAAGTTGTAGAATCACATTCTTTGGAAGTGAATGACAATGCATTAGTGAATGTGGTGGTTAAGATCTCTGGAGATTCAGGTTTGGAGAATGAAACATAAACAGTTCCTTTAGCATGAGGGTTCAATCTCTCGATTGATAAGATGAACTCTTCTGATAATTCTTCTGACTCAGGTTGAGAAACAACAGAGACTAACTCTAGTAAGTTATCATCAAGAGTGTTCTCAACATTGAATTGTAAAACAATATGTTGTTTGAAAACATGTTTGATAGCATCAACAACGAACTCAGTATCTCTTTCAGTCAAAGCAACAATATTTGATGAATGTAAGACAGCTCCGTATGAAGAGAATTCCTCCACTGCTGATAGTTCTTGTAGATATTGTTGCTTGGATAATTCTGCAGTTTGACCATTTTCCAGATCTTCTTTAGCTTGACTTGTTGGGCTTTCTTTACCTGAAGTTTCAGTGTCCAATTTTGAGATTTTACTCTGTAGTTCAATAGCTCTCAATTCATCTTCACTAACAATTGGAATGGATTCAAAGTCGAAAGGTGTAACAAATGTGGAAGCATCACCTGAGATGTATGATTGCAGTTTGTTCTCCAACAATGCTAGATCATAAGTCTTTGATGGTTTGGTTAATTCCAATACATCTTCCTTGGTGACCTCTTTAGCATCGAGACTTTCCAAAAACTTCAATGAAATGATAGCACGATCTCTAACCTCATCATCAACATCTGTCACAATTCTCTTCAATAATATCTTGATTGATTTATTAATGTTGGCATCGATCAACGCGAACTTAGACAAAGCAACAACAGCAGCAGATCTAATGATTGAGTTCTCCAACACAACTCTGTTGTAAATATGTCTGATATATAGGGTTGGGTTACTTGTTTTTGGACCTTCATTACCCAAAACATTCAATATTCTAACGGATAATTCACTGAATTCACAGTCTTCAATGAATTCACACAAGTTTTCTAATGCCGTATCTCTTGATTCTGGAACAAAGTGTATCAAGTCGAATAACGCTTCGACGATTGCGTTCTTGAATTCGAATCCACCATCATCGTAGATAACATCAATCAGGAAATCCAATAATGATTTATAGTTTTGTGGGAATTTGATTGATAAGGCTTTAACTGCATCAATAATGATGATTTTGAATTCATCAGAAATGTCGTTGATAAACTTGGAAATAACTTTAATTAATCTATCAATATTTTCAGAAGAACCAGTTTTCAATAAAGTAGTGATAGCATAGGTTGCAATGGATCTGTTTGGGTCAGTAATCAATGATTCCAATTCAGTATTTGCACTAGCAATTTTTTCAGGATTTTTCAAAGAGATCCTATTCAAGATTCTAACAGCTGCAAATCTTGTAATCGTCTTAGTATTGGTCAATAAGTATTGTAATCTTTGAATAGCAGCACCAAATTGAGCATCTGTAACTGGTAATGAAACAACAACCTTAGCAGCCTCAATGTTGATGGAATGATTTCTGTCATTCAACCAACCTTGCAAAAGCGGGAAAAGAGTTGGTATCAAGGAGTTATCATTTGTAAGAATTTCGTTAACGTAACGAATCAATTGACAAATAGCCAAAGGATTTTTCAAGGAAGATGAGTATTGTTGAATGATTTTTCTCAAAGCCATTTTATCATGACTTCTCAAAGCGTATAGTAATCCTAAAGCATGATATTGTGGAATGAAAGAATCAGCAATGTAACGTTCACCTTGTGGAAATGATTTTGAAGCCAAAACGGCTTCTTGTGTTTCATTTGTCCATCTTTTAACAACTTCTTTGTGATTTGGTAGCAAATGGTACGAACTAACTAATGCAGCAGAGGAGACAGATGGATTTCTATCAACAATAGCAGTTTTGATGAATCTCTCGATGGTATTAACAGTAGAGTTATCCAGAACTTTGATTAATGTTCTGATGGCATTTGGCTTATAAATTGCATCAGCACCGTCTTGAATATCCTTCATGATGGAAGAAGTAACCATAAGAACATCATCAGCAGAAACTGATAGTTCCTTCAAAGCCAAATAGACAATCTGTCTCAATGATGAATCTCTATGTTGAAACAACTTTGAAATTGAAAAGAACAAAGTGGTAGCCTCTTGTCTAGGGAAGGTCTCACCATTATATAGCAATCTCAACAGTCTAGCAATCAACAAGCGACACTTCTTAGCATCAACCGGGGAAGCATTGAAAGCACTGATAGAGTCCTGAAAGATGGTCATCTTATCAGGCAAAGCACCTGACTCAGCATCTTCGAACTTCTTATAACTATGGGTTGACATATTCAGCTCAAAGTCACGCCTAATTTTTTCAATTGATCTAAGAAGAAGAAGACTCTAAGCACAAAGGGTCAATGAGATATGAATTTGCCAGCAGAAAGATGTCTCAACTCTTCGAAACCTTGGAGTTAGAGCTGGATTGTAGCGGTTTCCTGGATGTTTTGATTTCTTATTCGCGTTGGCCTTTTTCGATTTCAAGAAAAAGTTGGGATCCAATTCCGAGGGCAGATTAACTACTGGTGTACTCTCCGGTAGGGTAAACTTCATCACCAATTCCGGGCCATGTTTAACTTGTTATAGTCACATTTATTAACCAAATATCTGATAAAAGTTCACTCTAAGCTAAAGGGAGAGAGAAGTCTTAATACTTTCATCGGTATTCTGAACCTCTGATGTTTGTTTTATCTTTTATGCAGGTCATGAAGGGCTTTCTGTTTCTCAACTATTCCACATACACTCCTCTTTAAAAATCATTTACTTTTCTCGTCTTTCCACTTGTTGCCTCAAAAGAAACCACAATTTGACGCCCATCATCATCATCATCATCATGTCCTCTGGTGTTCGTAATCTTACAGTTTATCATCTATGTCATGTTCTCCTTTCTTCATTCGGTTCTCTTTCATACGTTCCGACCATCCATGCAGTATGTTTTTCATGTCTTCTGATCTATGTGTAGTTCTCATACACTAGTACTATGATCATATCCTGGGTTGAGGTTTTCCGTCCCCAAATTTTCATGAAATCGTCTTCGTTTAGTTTCCTCTATTCTGGATTAAACCCTTTGTTGTTGAGCTGGTGGTCTTTGAAGACCTCCAGTGAATTGAGGCTGTTGTTGTTGAGCTTGGGCTTGAGCTTGAGCTTGAGCTTGAGCTTGGGCTTGGGCTTGGGCTTGGGCCTGGGCCTGGGCATGAGCTTGAGCTTGGCCTTCATAGTCTCCCAAATTCAACAATAATTGTGCTAAGCACTTTCGAGAAGCAGGATCATCTCTCAGCACCAAATGGAAGGTGCCATCTTTCAGTGATTCTGGTAGGCATTGTCTCAGTGCCTTTCTAGCATCGGGATTATCACTTAATCTCAGATAACATCTAACAACATGCTTTAGTAATCTCGAAGTTTGTTGGTTGACAAGCTGTTCAACCATGACCTTCAAAACTGTAGCAACTGCGGAAAATCTTTCGTAAGTTTGACAAACATAAGCCAAACCTGCATCATCGACAAGAATTTTTTGAACTATGAAAATAGCAACAGTTTTAGATAACTCAGATGAAGATTCCATTATTCTCAGACAAAGGGGAATAATCTCAGTTGTCAGTAAGAATGAAATAACTTCAGGTGTATCATTTTTAACCAGAGCACCAATAACACCAAGACTCGTTAGTCTCAAATACTCAAATGGACGCTGTTTAGAGTTCGTATTCAAAAACGGATATAGAAACAGTGGGATATGAGCATTAAGAAACAGATTTCTGGTCTCTTGATGGGCTGCAACGCATTGTAACAAAGCCAGTGCATTACAGACCCTGTTCGAAGCAGCCGAGGTTAAGTTTGGTGGCGATAGCAATGGATAAACAGAGATGATTTCATCCAATAGTGAAGTCATAGCACCGAATGAGTTCCAAAGTACTAATGGTAAATCATCGTAGAGTTCTCTTCTTTTACCTAATTCCAACAGTGCCTGTTCACGATTTGGTCCATAGCATAATTCAACGATCCACTGATAAACTTTTTCGTCGTCGAGAGCTCTACTCCCACTAGCAGCTTGAGGGAACTGTTGATTTCCTTGTTGTTGATCTAATTGTGGGGGATGCTGTAGTAATAATTGGGATGAATCTGAATGAGATTGTAATTGGGTTGGATGTTGGAGGGAACTGTTAGTGGTGGATGATGGTTGGGATAACAAAGAGCCTTGTGAATTGAAAGCAGGAAATTGCTGATTGTTGCCATTGGAACCAGACAGAGACATAGAAGACTGTGGAGTCGGAGTACCTGCTCCCCTTCTGCTATTTGGGTCGATGAATGGACGTTGTTGTTGTTGTTGCTGGTACATGATTATTGTTGGTGATTATGTTCCTGCTTTTGTCTCCCACCTGTCCAAATTATGATACCAGAAAAATAAGCCAGTAGCAGAATCTTCCAATGTTTGAGAAGGTAGCGATAAATCTTATATATCACGTAATAACACAAGAGAGTTTAATCTGATGAAAAAATGAATACTTTCTTGCTTGAATACGATTCTTTTCTAATGACTTGAAGCACTTTTTCAAAAACCAAAACTACTTCCAATATTTCAACTCCGGTTACTCCCACGTGAAAATCAAGGCTTTCTTAGCCCTCGGAAATCGTTGTGCCTTTTGCCCTGTTGAAGTAAGCTCTCTCTATTGCTGAACAATAGGAATCTGAAATAAGTTTATGTGGGCCCACAATCCACATATCAGTTGACTGAAATTCAGATGGGAACCGTTGAAAATGGCACACTCACACCTTTTCAACTTTGTATGTTGAACTCAGAGCATATCATTGAAGTGCATGATTAACCCACATCAGAATAATTGAAGACAAGGAGTAGAATTCTCAAGGTACCTGCAAAGGATGTCTATCTATGGATGTGAAGTCAAATACTCAGAAGTGGTAGTCTTTCATGACTATGGCTGAACTGATGAACACATTGGAGCTCGTCTAGGCAACGTGGTTCTTCATCAATGGAATTGAACATAAGTGTTCCTTCACCAACATTGAGGCCAATGGTGTTCTAAACAGTCAAGATAGCAGCATATATGTCGTCGAGATTGAAGATAGCACGTTGTGACTAAAACCCATGATTAGTATTATGCATAAAGGATAGGCTGAGCTTGTTAGAAAATACCCTTAACATGTCGGGTAAATGACCCTTAAGTGATCATAAGTAGTTGGTTACACAAGGAACCGTTGCATGCACGCTTTTTATAATGTATCAGTTCTACGGCCACTAATTTACAAATGACCATTGATTAATGATAGTTGCAACTCAAAGTAATGGCGATTGATATTGATAAACTAGATCCTGTAATGAGGGTGTCTATATAAGCTCTCGAACTACTGATACTAAAACTAATATAGTTAACACTGTATATCTATACATACATGACACCAATCATCAGTGCAGTGACCGAGCTCCCATACCTTCACCATTTAAGGCCCATGAATATATATGATGTTCCGTAGGAACGAATGGATATGAAGCCCTAAAAACATTTCGAATCCAACTTAACGCCTCATTCTAGCTCATCAATGAGCCTATTGAGCCAGTTAATACAAAGCTTATCCCGCCAGTCAAGGTTTTCGAGGTCTTGTCAAAGTTGAGCTGTATATCACAAGTCACAGCAGAAACAACAAGAGCAAAGTACCAAGCACGAAGCAGACCAGTCTATCGCGTGCTTGTTGTTCCATGTACAGTTGATCAGACGATCGCAGCTGAATCTGGTAATTGCGAAGCCCTGAATGGTGACCCAAAGAGGAATTTGGCGAAAACATTTCCTGCCGGATTCTGCACCCGTGATATTTTGGCAGAGCTATTTTTATGAGATGAGACTTTTAAGCTTTTATAGAGCTGAGTGAAAGATCTCTAGAAAATTCCTATCCCATATCTCAGAGAAACTATAAATAGTGAGGAATCCCGCCACTTTCCTCATTCCCCATCCTTCTCTGGAAATTTTTTCTTCTCTTTTATAACGTATACTGTAATCAAGAATACACTTACTATCAAATCATCATATTTAAAATGTCTGCTGCTGAAAACGTCGAAACCAAAGTTGAGGAACAAGTCGCCCCAGTTGTTGAAGCCGCTGAAACTCAAGCTACTGAAGCTGCTGAAGCCGCCACCGAAGCTGCCACTGAAGCTAAAGAAGAAGTTGCCAAAGCTAAAGAAGAAACAGCCGCCGCTGCCACTGCCACTGAGTCCAAAGCTGAAAAGAAATCCTTTTTGAAGAAACTTATTTCCAAAATTAAAGGTCTTGGTAACTCTGTTAACTAAGTTGTCGTCACTCTCAATTTTATAAGGAGAGGTGCTGTCAATCAAATATTGCCCTGATATATTCATCAAGTGTTTTTCGTTCAGTTAGATGACTATTTGTTTTGCTTCGTGAGTTTCTAATTTCTTCATGGTGTTTTTTTCTCTGAGCTTTAATTTTGATGTGCCTCTGTGTTAAGGTCTCTCAAATTTGTTGTTTGGTTTCCACATCACGGTTATGCTGTTGCTGATCTATTATGCTTCTTGTCATCTAGCTTGTCTGTTGAAATTGGGATTTGGGAATTCCCTTCATGATTTTGTGACCAATATTTTAGATTTTAGGATACGTCGGCCTACTCTTCTTTCTCGATAATTTATATTCCTTTTTAATAACTAATAACTAATGCAATTCCAACTAACACCTTCATCTAAGTAGTTGACGTGTAGGTTAAGGTTGTGAGATCTTGATCGTTCATGTAATTCTGCTAATTTGATACAAGCACTCAGCTGCTGGCTGTTTTTACATGAATACAGTATGCATGAATATGGTGGCTAATGCCTTAGCTAGTGAGTTGTATACTTTGAAATTATTAGGCGCTTGAGAATGTCTTTGCTTAAAGACCACGCCTTACCGGCGTTGCGACTCGTGAATCAGCTGGAGTGCAAATCATAACACGTTCATTGACTTTATAAACGGCTCATAAGCCAGGTCCGTTCATAATACAAGCGCTTTAAATTAGTTGCCCCTTCCTCTTCGATAATCTGACGTCTGTTTTTCGTTTTTGACGTTCATGTAGCATTGTAGATGTGTCACAAAAAAAAGTTCGCAGGAAGGCTGTAAAACGAAAACCAAAAAAGGCGCAATTTGGCGTTATAGAAATTAAATTCGAGTAAAAGTGAAAATCCACGACGAATGGCAATTAGATTGTGAATGTTATTCGCTTTGTTTTTGAAGACGGTTACTTGGTACTGGGTAGTGGGGACTGGGGAGACGAGGTAGGTATTTCTGGGTAGAGTAGTACTAGTCAATGGTACAGCTGCTGGGCCCAATTTCCCTGTTCATTCAAGCTGATCTAGGCTCTAGCCAAGTGCGGCGCGATGTATCAAAACAAAACAATTGTGAAACAAAATCTACAAATGAATGTCCGTAGTTTAAGTGGAAGTCTAACGGCGAGGTTTCCATGAGGGGATGTTCGATGTACATACCAGTCACTGCCTGACGTAAGCTCTCTCTTTAAACCAGATCCTCTACGCTCTACAGCTAGTTGGTGTTCTAGAAAGTGACTACAAAAAGTTCTGAAACACGCGTGGAACGAGAATCAGACTCTGACAGAAGGAGTAAAAGTGCTGGTCTTTTGAGGCGCGCTGAGTGGCGGATGGAATACCGGGCGCTCGCTCGCTCGCGGCCTCTTTTCTGTGGATCATGAGCTAAAAATGGCATGAGAGATCATCATGCAGTACCATTATCACGCATCCTCTACTCAAAGGCGATTAGACAGGGTTCTTTATGAGCACAAAGTCTCAGGACAATTAATCTTATAAGCCAACTCTGCTTGAATGCAATCGACCTATGAACCAAGATCTTTTCACCAGTGGAGGTGCAGTTTCGAGGTTTCCCACCACGTGACACTTCTTTGACATTTCTCTATATAATGTAGACAATGGTGTTTCTGAGCACCATGAGTGACCAGAGAGAAACGAGATCTCGTTGGGTCTACCCATTTGACACTCTCTACGGTTATCTCTCGCTCATTATCCCTCTTTTTCTCCTGACTGTCTAGCTAATCAAACAAGAATATATCAAAAGCCCTCGGATTTCATCTCATAGTCGTCGCAAAACCAGAAAACAAATCCCAGAAAAAAGAAAAAATTTGGGAAAAAACATAAACCCCCTTGTCGATCAACAGATAAAAACCGACTCTAATTCGTTGTGAAGAACTATCTTGAACGGTGTTTAAAGGTTGAGCACTCCCTGTTTATTGGTCATCATCAAGTTCTTTTAGACCTCTATTGTTTTTTGCTGCTTTTCGAGCTCTTTTGATCACTTTCATTGTTGTGATTTTAGGCTTTTTGTGGTGATTTCAATTTGAACATAGAGAAAAAAGTCCAATCGAGCTTCTTTGTTGCATAGTTTGTGGATATCATTAGTGCATTCTATCTCTTGAAGGAACACATCTGATTATCCAATTACATACACATTACTGTTCCCATTCTTTGAAAAGAAAGTTGGTCATATCCTAATCAACGGCAAATCAGCTACATTTTTGAACTAATTCCAACTATAAAAAATCTCACATAAAACGAAGGGTACTACTCATTTATAGGATGACTGATGTTACTTCAAACATGGATTTAAGGGTTGGGAGAAAGTTCCGTATCGGTCGTAAGATAGGTAGTGGTTCATTTGGTGATATTTACCTTGGTACAAACATTATCAGTGGTGAACTGGTTGCCATCAAGTTGGAGAGCAGAGCTGCAAGACATCCTCAATTAGAATATGAAGCTAGAGTTTACAAGGCTTTGAGTGGAGGTGTTGGTATCCCTTTCTGTAGATGGTATGGAACTGAGTGTGATTACAATGCAATGGTTATCGATCTATTGGGACCATCATTAGAGGATCTTTTCAATTATTGTAACAGAAAGTTCAGTTACAAGACTGTGTTATTATTGGCTGATCAATTGCTTTGTCGAATTGAATACATACATGCTAGATGCTTCATCCATAGAGATATCAAACCAGATAATTTCTTGATGGGTATAGGCAAAAGAGGAGCACAGGTTAATGTCATTGATTTTGGTTTGGCAAAGAAGTATAGAGATCCAAGATCTCATCTCCATATTCCTTATAGAGAAAACAAAAATCTAACAGGTACAGCGAGATATGCAAGTATAAATACCCATCTTGGTATAGAACAATCAAGAAGAGATGATCTAGAAAGTTTAGGTTATGTTTTGATCTATTTTTGCAGAGGTTCTTTACCATGGCAAGGATTGAAGGCGGCCACTAAAAGACAGAAGTATGATAGAATTATGGAGAAGAAGATGTCCACGCCAGCTGAAATTCTAGGTAGAGGCTTACCTATCGAATTTGTTCATTACTTGAACTATACAAGATCGCTAAGATTTGAAGATAAACCAGATTATAGTTATTTGAGAAGACTATTCAGAGATCTATTTCTAAGAGAAGGTTATAGATATGATTATGTCTTTGATTGGGCTATACAGAAGCAGAATCAAAAGAATGCTGAGAAATCTCCTGAAGATGGTGAAACGAACGGTGAAGAACAAGCCGACCTACAAATATCTCAAGTTCAACAATCTCCTAATTTACCTCATCAGCAACAGATACAATCGCAACAGGCACCAGTACAAACACAACAACAACCGCTCCAGCAACAACAATCGTATCCACAGCAACAGATTCAACATCAGCAACAGCAACAACTCTACCAACAAGCACCATTACAACAACAGGCACAGCAACAATTACCACTCCAAGCTCAACAACTTTCAAACCAAGTGCCCCAATCACAACCAACTCGTCAAATCAATCAATTTGCAGGTCAAGTTCCAGAAGTTGTGAAAGCGGGAGCAGAAGATGTTTCTTCCTATAACGTTTCAAGACTCCACAAAGGTTCTAAGCAAAGTGCTGATCCAAACTCAAGAATCAATAATTGGACTAGTGAAGTTTCTGAATTCAATAATAAGAAACAGCAATCTCCTCAAATTGCAAGACCAGTGGATGTTGGTGCATTACCTAGAACAATCACTCCAACTCAACCACAATTACAAGGGCAAAATCAGCAAATCAAATCTGAAGGAAATGCACACTGGCTCTGAGATTGCTCATTCTGAGTAAAAGATTGGTATGTCTGTTTGTTGGTTCCATCCTTGCGTCAGATACTTTTTCCTTAGTTAAGTTCCACTATAATATTAATTGGCATTCTGTGAATTACGTATACACTTTACATGGGTATTATGCATTAACTCATCTATGTTGCCTATTTTGTTCTTTTGAGAGCTCTTTTGACTCTTTTTTGTAGCTTCAATTCCATTCTTAGTCTATCTAAATCTTTCAATTTCTCCCAATTGAGTGAGTTATGGAATTTTTTATTGATTGCAATCCCATAACTTTCCAACTCCAATTCAGGTGCTTTATATAATTTTATACTTAAATCAACAATCTCTTTAATTTGATCATCATCCATTACTTCATTTGGATAATGTAGTAATAAGAACAAGATCTCACCATTATCTTCACATTCGACTAATCTCAGCTTTATCTTAATCAAGAACAGAATAATGATGAAGGGTATAAGTTTCGATAAGTCATGATCATAACAAATTAACTTATCAATCAATTTAACTGTTGTTTCTAACCCCAATTCTCTTAAGAAGATTAATCTAACCCACCTAATCAACCATATTTGAGATTCAATCTTATGATGTTTCACCAATAATGTATATAGTTGGGGATCGATGAGCAACAAGTACTTGTTGAATTGGGAAATACACCAACCTATAAGATTATCTTCATTGTAAAAATTGGGCACTATTGAGAGCATTAAAGATGTGAATATGTTGAAAGTTTCCAGTTGTAAGTTAATTTTAGAGTCACCATTCACGTTATCCTTTGTATCGTTATACAGTTCAAGATATATCAATCCACAAATCTCATGATATCCTTGTTTATACGGAGTGAATTTATCGTAATTGTAAAGAATCTGAATAATTTCTTGTTGGATTTCAAGAGATTGGAATATTGGATCAATTAGTAATCTCTCAACGTCTAATCTTATAACGTGTAAAGTCTCATCTTCCTCAACATTCGTAGATAAAGGATGTGATTCATTGCCATCAGGAACCGGTTTCAACTCATCATCTGTGAACTTGATGTTGTATGAGTTTAAACAAACAGATTTCCATAAGAATTCTCTTGAGAAAAACGGTAATGAATCATTGTATTGATTTTGGAGGACTGCTATCTTGAGTTGTTTCAACGATGGGTATCTTTGCTTTGTAACCTCTACTCTCGTCGAATGATCCATCCTTATATGGGGCTTATATGGCTTTTGCTATGAGAATCTAGTGGTTGTAAACGGTAGAAGTTGAGATGATCTCGCGGTAGATTATGTCATCGTTATCCTCTCTCTCTCTCTCCGCGGGCCGGGTAAATTAGCGCAAAAAGAGGGTGTCTGGGTGTCACTAGTTACTCGGTTATTACGTCATCATATATTCTTTTGTTAGCGCTCGTTAGGCTCGCTCTATAAACAAAGGTTTTTTTTTGTAAATACGCTGTTGATTGGTATTGCCCTTGGCTTATGATTAGCTAGTGGTGCAGGTCTTGGATGTAGTGTGCTCTTTTGCCCTAGGAATAGCAGCAGCCAGTCGGGCGTGTAGTTATTCCAGTCCCGTACGAAACACAATCAGCCTCATGTAGAACTATCGGAGTAACTTTCACCACACTCCGTCGACGATTAGCACTAGCAAATGAGTCAAATGACGGTGAACGTCTCAAGCTCAATGGCTATACCGTTCCGAGTGTTTAGCGAGAGTTACACTTACGATACGACTTTAGGTGGATGGGCTCCGCTGGAACACCATCTGACTAATGGCGCCTGGCTCATTCAGTCGTAGGAAATCCCGCTCACTGTCTTCCGCAATGGTCATCAGTCAATCTGATTAATTGAATTTCACAAATCAGAAAAAAAAAATCTTCTGTGCTTCAACAACATCAACACCCACAACAACGACAAGAAAGACCCTCACCAATGGATCCTAAAGGTGCTCCTGACTTCACCCCGCCCTCGTCAAACCAGACCATCAGCCCTCCTCTGGCAAAATCTTCTGAGATCCCAAAAGTCCCCATCATCCAACCGCTGGTATTGGCTGACATCCCCAACAAGCTTGACGCCCCAATAAGACCAAGGAAACACCGTCATCACCACCATCACCACCATACATCGAGGTCTGGGCACACTTCGGGAACATCAACTCCAAGCAATGGCGTAGGAACTGAGTTATCGACAAGAAATAGCATTGAATCAATGATTCCAAGAATACCGGAGGATCTCCAGCCTTTATCATCAAACGAAACATCATCGGCTGATGAAGATGACAGTTATGAAGAGCCATTGACTATTGATAAGATCAACAGTGTTCATATCAATAACTTCAGCCAGCACATCTTTGAGAATGAACAAGAGACTCTCACTTCATCGTCGACTTATCCAACGATTCAATCTAATCAAACGGCTGATTTAGAAGAAGTTCCCCATGGGATCATCAGACAAGCTAAAACCTTGGAGAACTATCAATTCCCAAGCCATAGATTGGTTTCAGAACTGAAAAATCCAAACAAGTTCCCATTGGTGATTGTTGCTTGTGGTTCTTTTAGTCCAATCACATATTTACACTTGAGAATGTTTGAAATGGCTGTTGATGCAATTAGAGAACAAACGCGATTTGAAGTTGTTGGAGGTTATTACAGTCCTGTTAGTGACAATTACAAGAAAAGAGGGTTGGCTCCATCACATCATAGAGTTAGAATGTGTGAGTTGGCGTGTGAAAGAACAAGTAGTTGGTTAATGGTTGATGCATGGGAATCGTTACAACCAACTTATACAAGAACTGCAAAAGTATTGGATCATTTCAATGAAGAATTGAACGTTAAAAGAGGTGGGATCTTGACTTCAGATGGTACCAAGAGAGGTGTAAAAATTATGTTATTGGCTGGGGGTGATTTGATTGAAAGTATGGGGGAACCAAACGTTTGGGCTGATGAGGATTTGAATCATATTTTAGGAAGATATGGGTGTCTCATTGTTGAACGAACCGGAAGTGATGTTAGATCCTTCTTATTAAGTCATGATATAATGTATGAACATAGAAGAAACGTTCTTGTCATCAAACAACTAATCTATAATGATATCAGTTCAACAAAAGTGAGATTGTTCATAAGAAGAGGAATGTCTGTGCAGTATCTATTACCAAACAGTGTCATTAGATATATTCAAGAACATGGGCTTTATGTTAATGATCCAGAGCCTGTTAAACAAGTCTTAGATTCAAAAGATTAGTCTATTGATTAGATTAATCATGATTGTTGACCCTTCAATCTCTGATGTGTGTTATATTTATATTGGATGTTTTTTTTTTGCCCTGTTGTTGGCCTTGCAGGAATATCGATGGCCTTTTTAATAATGTTCTAATCACTTACTATCCCATCGATTTGTTGTTGTAGGTGTCCATGATTTCTTCTATTACTCATGATTCCAAACTAGGAAGTATGCATAACGGTAAATTTGATGAGTTACATCATAAATTCTGATAAGAGAGCATCGGTGCTTTTCTTTTTCTTTTGACACTAAACGTATGTTGACCTTAGGAAACACTCGATAAATCCTACCACTCAAATCTAGAAGCAGTTCCATGATAACCCGTTTTGAGGAAAACTGATCTTGGACACGACCGACGTCATATGGAATAACTGGAGTAGGTCGGACTTTATGGTAATTCCTTAATCTTTAATATCAACTGTGTCGAAATTTCGAGATAATTGATTAACTTTGTGTTTTAAACTTCATTCAAATTACCCAACTGACATAAGTCGGAAACTCCACACAGTACCATCTTCTCTCGTTTGCTAAATATACTACCGACATATGGAAAAACTATTGTATCGCCGTTTACCTAGACTCCTATCGTTACTAATTTGGAATTTCAGGATAATACTCAGCACAAATTGGGAGAAAGTTTGAAGTTAATCATAGTTCTCGAATATCAGTGTAGACGTAAACTGAAAACTGTCGTTAAAGAAGGCAATACATGGTTAAACTGATTTCGGACTATAAATGCCTTGATTCCCAGTATTTTCCTCGTCTGATTCTACCTTAAAGTTTCTATTCTCTAAAAGTAAAGCAGATAGAATGAAAATAAAAAATTCATTGATCCTGACCTATTCGGTAATTGCTTCGATTTTGGCATTACCAGTCCCTGGATCTTTTGATGAAATCACCACAACCACACTTTCTCCCTCAAACATCCTGGACACTGATGTCCCGGCAGATGTGAAGACTACTCATGAGTTCAAAGTCTTGCAAATCGAGCGTCCAGACTCGGAAGATTCCAATATGGTTTACTATGAACGTGGTGCTGAGGCTAAATTAATTCCGAGAAGTTACAATGCTACAAATTGCACTGAACCATACACATATAATTTATTTTGAACATTATTGATGGATCAGCTAGCTGTCGCTATATTGTGCCTATATATTATAAATGAGAGTGTATAATTGAAGATTTTTGATTACTTGATTGTTGTATTTATAATATTAATAATATTAATAATAATAATAATATTTCCGAAGATATACTAGGCGCAGAGTTTCTAGGATATTGATTATAGATTATTGAAGATGAGATCCTAATAAATATTTCATGAAAATATATAATTAATATAATTATTTAATTATTAAAAAGTTATACTCGATATTAGCTTCTGTCTTAACCACAAGTTGATCTTCAAATGGATAGACGATGTGAGGGAAATAATGAGTAAAAGAGGACTTCATATCTTCACTGAGCTAATGAGTTTTATATGACACAGTATCAAGGCTTTCAGTAAGGTTGTGTCAAAAACATCCCAACACCACATGTGTTGATATTATCCCTCGTAAATCGTGACTTCACCTGAAGTGATTGCAATTGTATTACTGATGAGCCCACAATCGATAGTCTGTTCAGATACTCTGCTTCTGGATGAATGATCGAATTTTGAGCTACAGTGTTGTTTGTATACTATTCAAATATTGTGCTTAATTATCTATTTCTACCATAGGAAAAAGAAGTTAGATGTAATTTAACGATCTATTTCTTACCTTGGTTAGCAACAGCAGCAGCACCAGCGGCAGCAGCTTCTGGATCCAAGTAGTATGATGGTTTAGTTGGTTTCAAAGAAGAGTCCAATTCGTAAACTAATGGGATACCAGTTGGGATGTTCAAGTTAGCGATATCAGCATCAGAGATTCCGTCCAAATGTTTAACTAGAGCTCTTAAAGAATTACCATGGGCAGCAATGATGACGGTTTTACCGGATAATAACTCTTTAGCAATGGTATCTTGCCAGTATGGTAATAGTCTATCAATGACTAAAGCCAATGATTCAGTTTGTGGCAAAACATTTGGATCAATCAACTTGTAACGTTCATCACCGAATTGACTGAACTTAGAGTCAGGTTCAATTGGTGGTGGTGGAACATCAAAAGATCTTCTCCAGATTTTGAATTGTTCTTCACCGTATTGAGCTAAAGTTTCAGCTTTATCTTTACCTTGTAAAGCACCGTAATGACGTTCATTCAATCTCCAGGATCTTTGAACATCAATGTAGGCAAAACCGGCATTTTCCAAAGCCAAGTTAGCAGTTTGAATAGCTCTGGTTAATTTAGAGGTGAATAAGATATCTGGTTTCAAACCAGATTCTTTCAATAAGACACCAGCTCTTTTGGCTTCTTCGATACCTTTTTCTGATAATTCAACATCGACCCAACCAGTGAATAAGTTTTTCTCATTCCATTCAGATTGTCCGTGACGAACCAAGATTAAAGTAGGCATTGTTGTAATTGTGTAATTGAAGCAACAAGGTTAATGGAGGAAGAGGAAAAGAAGAAAAGAGAAAACGAAGTGACTTTATTATCACTTTTTTGCAAGAATTTCGTCATCCGTTGGCCGTCAGGAGAGCCCGGGCGAAAAAAGGGCATCGGGTGGGTCACGTGGTGCTTATGTCATCTTACTCCCTTTGATTATGTAAGGAAAAAATAATGATGACGTAATTGGAGTTCAGCTCCAACTCTCAATCATAATAAGCAACACTGACTTATTACACTTACTTTCGAGTGCCAAATCAGCTGGGTGATGGTGTCGAAGGCCACTAATACACTGATACTGTCAGGGATACGTGTAGAGAAGCTGGATGAGGCTTCTTTCATCTCGCAATTACAGCAGGAAATCATCAATATCATACCTAACACAGATACGATTCAATTCATAATACTGAGATCTTTCAGAAGAATTATAATTATCTTCAACAACCTTGGCTCAAGTATCAAATTATATGATCATTTCAAGACCCAGCATAAGAAAGAGTTCACTACTGGCTACTCTCTGAACAATTACACTGATGATATCAACGATAACTACCTCCAATTACCAAATAATAGCCGAATGTTCTTGATATCACCGCCTGCCTCTCCCCCTGCTGACTTTGACTACGATCAAACCGAAGAGGAACCCAATAAGTTACAAATATACACTCATGAGGAATTACAAGAGATTTTCCTCAAAAATAATAAAGAATTGAGAGATATCTTGGAATCGAATCAAAAGAATACAAATCATTCCAACGCCAGGAATGAGGATGGGAAAGCACTCAATTCACTGAATGATTTCGAAAAGGAGATAATACTGAACGACAGTGATAGTGTCAATCAACCTAAAATCATTCTACATCCAATAAATGGTGAGAATGATCATTTGATAGGGAAAGCGATCCAAAGTTTTAAGACTAGCTTACCACCTAAGTCTGTGTTTGATGGATTGTCCGATAACGAATACGATGATGAGGATTATGATTGATGGATTGATAGATTGACTGATGGTGGTGATTGATTTGCCATAGTGTGTCCAATGTTGATCAACTGGTGGACAGAGTTCAGAGAAATCGAGCCGGTTATCATCTTACAAATATAAGTAGCTTACCTAGATGATCAATATATAGATATGATTATCTAAGTAAAATCCAAAAAGAAAACCACACAAAATCACACAAGACACATATAACACACAGAAAGTAGCACCGAGTATACTGTATATATACTTCAACAATAAAGAAGAAATGAACAATGGAAAAACACTTAAACAAAGCACTTGAACCGACAAAAACATGAAAAAGAAGAAAAACGCTGACACCGGACAGAACACAAAAGAGGAAAAGAGCTCATTCTAATACTAGTGATCGAGAAACCATGGTAAGGAAAATACCAAATGCAAATACATCAGCAACCATGACTCTTAAAGAAGCTCATGTTTGATTGTTCCCCAGTGTTGTCTCCATCTAAAGACTGATCAGGGAAGGAGCATGATGGATGACAATGACTTAAGGGAGCCAGAGATATAATAACCTTGACCACGGATGACAGATTGATAATCAACACAATAAAAGTGAGTAAGAATAAGAAACACACAAAACAAACATCATGAAGTGGGCCAAAAAAAAAAGAAAGAAGAAAAAATTAACTAAAGCCTATGAAGAAACCCAGGATCGGTGATAAAACCCACAACCATCACAGACACACAAGGAAATCAGTAAGACACAAAATGACCAGTTGCATCTGGTGGGTTTAAATCCCTCTCGATCTGATTGAATGATAAGTTCACCAATTTGACCAAACTTTCAAGATCAATCTGTTGACTATCATTGTCTAATTCTTTTAAAATTCGTTGTCTAACAGCTTCATACTGGAATCTATCACCTTGGTAGAATTGTAAAGTATCAATACCTTCGAAGTCTTTCGTATTGTGATTATTAAGCGTTGAGGTGGAAGTAGCAGCAGTTGAAGTTGTGCCTATTGTGGTAGTTGTATTTGCTCTTGAAGCAGTAAGAGCAGGTTCAGAGTTCATTCGTTGATCCTGCTGTGATCCTGAGTTTGAATGTGAAGGATTTATGCCTGTATGTGGTGTGCCTGAATGAGAACGTTGTTGTAGTAGCTGTTGATGGGATTCAGGGTTAGAAGTATATCCATTTGTACCATTTGTGTTGAAAGAGAACCCATTGAATGTTTGATATTGTGGATTCCCGTTTTGATCTGGATAAACACTGGAAACTATAGGACTTTTGGAATGTAGCTGCTGAGTTCCATATATGGTGGAATTACTGGCACCATTTGGCTGGAAGTTCACTGGTTTGCCAGCTGGTTGATGAGGAACACCGGAATAGGAAAATGACGGTTGACTCATTGGATAGACAACATGTCCCGGAGCCTGTACCTTCTGCTGCTGTTGAAGATGAAGTTGTTGCTGCTGTCCAAACTGCCATTGATCTGGACCATATTGGTTTTGTTGAGGGATTGGATAACCTGATTGAACACCATATCCAGTCAAAGGATTGACATGATCAACTTGATAGATGAAAGGATCAGACTGTGATTGATATGGCAAACGAGGTGGAGGAGGAGGAGGTGGTGGTGGTGGTGGATGTTGGTGAAGATGGTGTATGTCATTACCACCAGTTATACTATTTTGATGATGATGGGATGGATCTTGGTCATGGTATATATAATGTTGAGTACCATTCAATTGTTGTTGCTGTTGTTGCGGGTTTAATGAGGAAGAGGAAGGTGTCATTTGGTTTATACCTGCAGTATTAGAAGCTGAGTGATCACTTTTTGGGGTTGATGAAGAAGACGTCTTATAGCCACTATCGGATCTCAGTTTCTTCCTTTGTAAGAACTCAGATTTATAGTATTCCGATAAAGTTGTCTCCTGATTGATCATCAGTTTATCATTATGCCTTTCCAAGAATCTGTCAATCCAATTCTTACCAACTTTGAAGAAACCTTCACCTTCAGTTTGAACTTTATCTTTATACTTCTCTCTCAAAACAGATTCACATATTGCTAATATCTCTTTTTTGGCCGGTATATTATCAGTATGATTAAGGACATCATGTATTTTGGAGACAATTGTCAACTCTTCCTCATTGGTAAACTTCTGTTGCTTCTCATGACTATTTCTTGTGTTCTTGAAACCATGGATTCTTCTTGATAAAGTGGTTCTACTAACTCTATACTTGTTTGCAATAGAGTTGATGGATGCAGATCTGTTTGAAGTAGCCTCAGCAACTGCCAATCTAAATCTCTCTTCTCGTTCATTGTACTCTTTCAGTTTTTTATCTGTGTACATGCTCTGATCAGGGTCTATGTAGCCTGGAGCGTTTGTTGATATGAGGGATGTTATCTTGACCGGTTAGTTGGGTGCTGTTGGTAGATAGTTGATGAGCCAGCTAAGGACGATGATGCACAATGATTTGGTAGTTTGAACAAGTGAGAAGAGTTGAGGCTGTAATCTGATAAAATTGGTGAATGTAGTTCGAAGGAAATTGAAGGGTTTTATAAGTCTATCTGGAACAAAGTGGAATAATATTGAAAAATTGTGTGCTGCGGAACCCTTATTAGAGTTTCAATTAGCCTCTTCTTGAACGTTTTTCGAGCTCAATTCGTGAAGCAAGGACAATGAACCGAAAGAAGAATGAAACTCACACAAATGTTGCAAGACTCTTGTACGGGATCAAGGTAGTTAGTTGGTCTAGTCTTCTCTCAAGATTGAATTGGAGGAAATAGTTTCAGTGATTCGTTTCTTTGACTTTGGATGGCTCCGACGTCTCAATTAGACTCCAGAGGATGAGCAATTGAGGCAGTTTTCAGTTGAAAAGAGTCTTTGTTCGACTACTGATTGATGAATGTATTGATATCAAACTATACCATCATCTCAAAGTGAAATACTCGCGAACAGATATCATGATCTTTTTAATCGTTTATATGAAAATTTACCTTTTTTTTTTTAAATGTTGTTGACGATAGTTTTTTTTTTATTTTAATTCCTACTTCCAGATCCCACATCCCAACCATGAACCTGAAAATACGAAAAAAAAACAAGTTGCAAGGCCATGGAGAAAAACTCAACGCCTAAAATCCAAATTTTCGGAATGTTAACGCCAAAAACCATACTGAACTTTTTTCTGTTAAGTTCACGTCAACTTTTGGACAGGAAATGGGGCCATCATGGGCAAGCAGAGTGCATCTTCAAGCATAAGGTAGCTGAGAAATTGGCAGATTTTTCCTAAAATTACGAGAGGTATATGCAGCATGACTGGAGCTTCGACCAGCAAATGTCATGTAGTTAGACGTATGACAGCCAGTAGGTGCAGAATTCATGCACTATATCTGACCATTTCCAGCGTCTTCTCTGACTTTTTGTTGGATGTTGGCTGATTTACAAGATCCGGCGCGCACCCCCTCCACATTCCGAGGCCCGAAGCACTTAACAATGAGCAAATTTTCACGTGACTGGATCTTTTTTTTGTTTCTTCTTGGACTTAGGGGCCGCAGCGCGCAGCCGGTCTTGTCAAGAAGTCAGAACTCAGAAGTCAGAAGTCAGAAGATTGATTGTTCTCCCAGATCCCAGATTCATATGGAGTTGCACAACGTATTTTGACTTCAAGTTATTTTAGTGCCTATTGTTGTTTGTGGTCAGGGAATCAGCTCTCGTACCTAAAAGGACCAATGCTGATCGATGACCGATGACAGCTGGGGAGTGGGGAGTGGGGAGTGGGACTGGTGACTGGTGAGTGGTGAGACACTCTCACCTACACAGTGGAGAGTACGTTGTGGAATCTAATTGACTAGTCTTAAGTTTATATTGCCGTCTTTATGGCAGAACTAGTAATATTAGGCGCCACTGAGACGCTGGGCATATCAACTGAGAACAGATTACGAATAGCTGAGAGTCATCGTTAGAGTCAGCTAGTGAGGAGTAGGACTAAACTCGGATCACTGCGTCTCATACTCTATTATTCTCGGTTAATCGTCTGTGAATCAGATCACGTGGGCAGTCACAATATTAGTCGCATGCCTGAATTATACCACGACGAACGTTGAGCTGGCCAGAGTCCAACGTCAACAGTACCATATCTATGTTTACAAAGCATCATTGACAGACCAAAGCTGATTAGACTTATAACATCTTTTATATATGAGAGATCATGAGAGACAAGTGAGCCGTATATCGTATGTGACACAATGGACCATAATTGACGTCAGTAGCCCACAGTACCAAGTACCAACTCTCTGAAGTTACCATGGTCGTAGCGTCGTAGCACGCACGGCCTGAGATAAGGTGACCTACTAGTACTAAGCCGTTGAGACTTACGTAATAGAATACCAAGTCCGACACATCAGTGAATGAATTAACTGACAAATTAAAGCTGTGAAGTTGTACCTACTACAGCTAGTGCAGTTACTGGCTAAACTAAATTCAGTTGACTCTGTGTCAACAAATTGAATCTACGCTGTTGATATCGTGATTAAGACGTCCGTCGACGTAAATATTTACAATAGTATAATTTCACCAATAATATTATTAATATTATCGCCAGCTGTGCTGAGTGCTGAGTGCTTAGTAGAATGCTGGCTGGCAGCTTGTCATGATCAGTTGTCAGATCGGACGACGTAGCTGTATAATTATAAGATAATGCTCTAGTCAGTATTGGCTAGTACTTGTAGCAGAGAGCCAGTACTCATTGGCCAGTGCCGCAGAAAGATTCAGACTTGTAATAAAGTGACCAACAACAGGTCAAAAACGCCCTTCTCAATCTAATTGGTATCAATGATCTCTTAAATGAGAGTTCACAAATCACAAATCATTCAGTTATCTACAATTTCCCTCCATGAAGCTTCAAAATCAAAAATCTGCAGTAGGATGCCCACAAGGAGGAAGTCCATGTGCATGTTACATTTATGCATCTATAACGTTGCGAGTGAGCTGGTCAGAGCTGTGAGCTGTGTGGCCGCAATACTGGCGCGTCCATCTGGTGCGATCTCTGCGGCGGTATAAGGCCGAACGCGCTCGAGCACCATAGGGCGGCGGGCGCCCCCAGCCTAGGCCTAACCCCTAGCCCCTAGCCCATAGCCCCTAGCGGCCTATCTCCTTACCCCATACTTGAAGTGAACATTCATATTTGAAGATTAGAGCTCCTCAAGGCTTTTTCAAAGTCATTGAGCCAGATGGGCATGAGTTCTTTGGAGATATTACTGGAGCTGGATAATGTATATGAGATAATCTAGAGGCAATATCATTGAAGAAAGTATGACTGACTGCTTTTTGAGCATTTGGAGTGGACCGCATTCTTCCTAGTGAATCCAAATTTACTTGATATCAACATCCACACACCATTAGAGCTCGAAACACGAGGGGGCTGATGGGTATAAATCATATTTTGCGTGTAAGCTTCCTCGTCAATCTCGTTCCCACTGGTGATGAGATGTGAAGAAGAGACAGCTCTCAGGCCACAATATTCAATTAGCTGCGTTATGACAGTGGCAATCCAAGAAAAGAATCTGGTACGTAGCTAATTAATTTACAAGTTGATCATCAGGTACTCATGATATTGATATAATGAATATCGGTGGTGCTATTATCCACGATATTGAGTTGAACTGACGACGTCGCGCTCAGGAACTGGAATATCTTTTAAGCTGTTTATATAATGACGTGCAGTACTTAATACTATTTAATTATATAAATATCCACGTCTACTTCCAATGATGCAAGTCGAAATTTGCAATATATTCATGAGGCACTCGTCTCAATCATGAGAGATTACTCTTTAATCAAGTTCAGTTTCATGACAGTTTAAGGACTAGGGCTTTGACGAGACTGAGTGTGCCAGACGTTGGCAGACTTATCGATCCGTTTCCTAGAAGATATCGATGTCTGAGACCACAAACATCAGCGGCAGTACGTCACTTCCAGGCATCAATATTAGGCTATTGCGAATGTGAGATGTGTTCCTCTATGATGAATTACATGTACATTTGAAAACACAGACCTAAAAAACTCATTTTTCAATATTGACCCTCCTTATGCTTTAATTGTTTTCTTCTTCTTTCTATCGATGTTGGAAGGTTTGGTGACTTTACTGATGGATCTTTTCAAAGACCCAGCTGCTGGAACGCTGGTTTTTGTAACTTCTGTAGAGGATTTTGAATCAGATTCTGGTGAAGCTTTTGAAGGAACTGCTTTCTTATTGTTTTTCTTCTTGGACAATTTCTTGGTGATTTTTTCTTTCTTGGTCTTCAATATATTGACAAGTTCAGAATCTGGAGCAGCTAATTCAACTAAACCTTTTTCAAAAGTTGTCAATGAGATCTCATCATCTTTATCCTTTGAGTCAACATCATCATTGATCAAATCCTTAGCTTCATAGACAACTTCAGCCTCGTACAATGGTAATGCAGGTGATTGATTAGTTTTGATGAAGATTCCTGTTAATGAATCATTAGCAAAGTGATTGATTATCTGAATTATGATTGACTCAGTCAAATTTTCAATAGAGCCTAAGTTGATTGTAAGAGTATTACTTCTTGGGATTGTATATATGACTGAATTTAAAATCTTTTTGATCTGATTTATAGTTGATGGGATTGAGAAATCTTCTTTGTTGACTTTGATTGGAATTGGTAATTTCTTAGATTCATAGAAAGTTTTTCCTAATAGTTTTGGCAATGAAGTGACTAAACCGTCATCTGAAATAAATAAATCATATTTACCGAATAACTCTCTTCTTTTCTCGAATTGCTTATAGGTAGTCTTCAATTCTTGAGCTGGGATAATCTCGCCAATCAAGTCATTCAACTCAGTTTCTTCTATTTTTTCTAATAGTTCCTTGGTGATTAAATCATCTCTAACTAGTAATGCAATAGTTCTTTTGATTTTAATGTCACCTTCTTGTAACTTGATAAGTTTTGGTTTGAAGTTTTTCTTAGCGGTAAATAGATCTTTTCTATTTAAAACGATTTGAACATCGTTTATCAGTTCATCTTCAAACAACTGTGATTTCTCTGGAGATTTACTGTTATTCTTGATAAACTTTTTCAGTTCATTTAAAGCCTTGTTGATTTTCTTGGTCTCAACTAATGATGATTCAGCAGGAGTAGAGGCAACAGCAGCTTTACCCTTCTTGATATTAGTAAGGGCTATTTCATTGGCATCTTCAACATCTAACGATTTGACAATTTTACCTTTTGGCTTATTTGTTTGTGGCTTGACAACTTTACCAGCAGTAGCAACGGAAGAAGCAGCTTTGGTGGCCTTGGTTGAAGCTTTAGCAGAAGACTTGGAAGCGGCCTTTTTGGCAGGGGTGCTCTTAGCCATTGTGTGTATGTGAGTGTGATTTGAACAAGAAACCTTGAGGTGTCTGTCTTTTATACCACTGTCTTTTTTTCATACAAAGAAATTTTTTTTTTTCATACGCGATGAGATTCACGTGACATTGGCCTGTATAGTCCCGTGACTTCCATTACATAATCAACAAGGACCGGGTAACGTTTCCCGAGCATATTCTTCCGCGTAAGAACGAATCGAGTAGAATAGGCCATAAAGGTCATTTTGTTACGTTTAAAGGTGATCTGAGAGTCAAAATATGGTATGTGGTTTAACCAGTGCAATGATTAGGAGGGGATAAACTAACTAGAGATGCGAAAAGGGTAGAAAGAAGTCTTCAAGAAAACCAACAAAGAAAGTTGTTCAGAAACTAGATACTTCATTCAATTGTCTTTTCTGTAATCATGAGAAATCAATCATCTGCACTTTAGATAAGAAGAACAATCTGGGAACATTATACTGCAAGATCTGTGGACAGAGTTTCCAGACAGCTATAAATGCACTAAGTACCCCAGTCGACGTTTATACCGATTGGTTTGATGCTACTGAAGAAGTGAATAAAGATCAAGGTTCTGGTGAGGATGAGGATGAGGATGATGACGAAGAAAGATTGAGCAAACCTGGTCAGAGTAAGCGTGATAATTTCATTGAGAATGACGATGAGGAAGAGGATGACGTGGATTACTCAGATTAACACTGGGATTCAAAAAAAAAAAAAAGTGATAGGTTTTGTACATTATAAAGATTTCGAATAGATCGACTACACGAACAATTGTAAAGTCTGTTTCGGTTTTTATCAGTCTTTCTCTTAGTTTTTCTTTGTAATTAATCCAATGCACAATAGAATTTGATTAAATATTCTAAAACTTATTCAATAAATATAAAATGTTACTTCTTTCTTTCGAGATCAAAGAAGTCCTTCCTTTTTTGCTTCATATGTGTGGATCGAAAAATGTCTTCAAACATATAGTAAACTTTAAGATAAAAAGATGATCTTTGATTCTCTATTTTCTTTTTTGTTGTTGTTGTTGGGTGTGATGACATTCACACACACCCAGCGATCTCTCTTCTGCTTCTGTCACACCTCTCTTCTCTCTAGAACCGTATAATGTAAAAAAAAACCCATAATAAACCAGTGTAACATAAATGGTCATCAAATAAAAACCTAGTTGTGATGTGGTTTATCAGCCAATTCTGGGAATAGTTCTTCTTTTAAGGTGATTCCTAATTCTTCTCTAACTTCTTTCAATTCTTCCAAGTAAGCTTTATATTGTTCAGCAGTTTCGACTTTATATTTTAAACCTTCAAAGACTCTGACAGCAGTAGCGTAATCATTGACTCTTCTGGCAGCTCTCAAAGCTTTTTCAATGACAGATGGAGATGGAACCAAATCGTATGAGAAAGCATTGTTCAAGATACGTTGAACTTCAAATAAATCATAAGCTTGGTCGAATTCTTTTTCAAATCTGACAGTGAATTCTTCAAAAGTTTCTTCATGATGGTCAGAGTAATTTCTGATTGAGGAGATTCTTGATGGGATCAATCTCAAAGCAGCTGGACGAACAGCATTGGAGACAGCAACGCTTCTGATGGCTGGGGTTCTAATCAAAGCAGATCTAAACATATTGATGCTGGTATTTTCGATTTATTTTTCTGTGCAAACTGGGATGTAATTAATTATGGGTCAAGAAACGATGAATTTAATGAACAAGTACTATGACGATTGATGGTAGTTGCAAATTAAATACTGGAGTGTGATTCTTAGACCGTTGGTAGTTGATTATATCCGTAGGAGCTGATTGAACGGGGTGGAACTGAGAATTAGCAAAAAGACTGGGTTGTGAATTTATTTATCGTTTGATATTTTTTACTTGGTGATGATTTTTTTCTTTCCCAGCGCTTTTTCGCTGGTGCTAAAAAATTGATTATAATTTTTATTGGTGGGAAAAAACAGGGAGCTGATTGGCTGGACGGACTCAGGCGGTTCTGAGCACTGCGTGGAGTGTATAGCTTATGTAATGCTTCTGCTCCATTGGTTCATGGATCATCCTTCTGTTTTTATTGGGAAGTTCTGTTGACGGTGCAGGTGTTGATGTGTGGAGTTGTTGGTGTTGGTCAGAGTACTGTCAGTTTGTGAAATGCTTCAATTCTTTCAGCTAGCGAAGTAGCGTGTTAATTTGCTCACACTCAAAAATCAGCACTGATCTAGACTACCGCACTGGGAAACCATACAAAACAGCAGTCTCCAGTCTTAAGCCTATATAGAAGGCTTTGTATGTATTGCCTGCTTCAATAAATAAACAAATAAATAGAATAAATAGGTAATAAATAATAAATAGGATCGCAAATAAATATAATAAATAATGAGGTTTATCCTTCAAGAATCTCTCTCACCTGTTCTCTACTAACGTTGTGGGTTTCACATAGTCCTACAACCCATTTCATCCGAGCTGTTGGCTTCAACTTCCCATCGAGTGTTGTGCTCCTGGTGTTAAACGCCACGTTCTTCAATAGTAGTAACGATAATGTTTTCTTGTCAACTTGTTCACTTCTGACTAGTCTGTTCAAAGTCTTTTGAAAGGATGAGTTGAATGAAATAGGCTCCAGATCAGAAAGTCGCTTGAACGTGTCCAGTCGTAATGACTCTATTGATGTATCCGAGCTGCTCAAGTTCTTCACTGCATCTCTTTCTGAGTGATTGACTATCTCGTGATCACTTAATATGATCTCTGATTCCTTCAATGGGAACAGAGAAAGGGTTTGCTTGATGTTCTCAAGTTCACGATTCTCCAAAAGGTTTCTGATCAATGAAGTATGTATCTTTTTGAATCCAGTTGACTCTGTTTGATTCTGTTCTCCAAACTCATTCAATATCTTAAGCTGGTCACTGAATTTATATTTCTTCATTATCAACTCAATAACCCCGCTACCAACCTCAATCTTATCATCTATAATCAATCTTGACAAGATCTTCAAGCTCTTTTTATTATCAACCAGTCTCAACATCTTTCTGAGGTCATTAAAGATCACAGTTCCCCTTGGGAACTCACCCAATAGCTCCATTGATTGTTTGTAAGATGCCTTAACGAAAAATGGGGACAATTTTAGGAAATTCTTACTCTTGATATTTTCATAACCATACCCTTCCAATATGATTTTGAGTTGACTCAAGGAAGTTTTGGTGCTCCCCCCTGAGTGATCATTCAATATCTTGATGATTGCAAAATCAATGAACACATCTTTTTGAACATCATTCAATCTCGTCAACAATTCTTTATAATAATCAACCCTAGTCAAACTTGATAACACCAATCTAACAATAGATGTAACATTGAAACTTGATACCACATCCTTACCATACTTCCTGCCATTATCCAAAACATATTTCCATGCCATACCATAGTTTTTATGCAAGACCATCTTGGAAAATAATTCAGATTTCAGATAATTGACTTGTTCATATTTCTTACCCCTGAGGATGTTAATGATATTGAATTGAAAAGCCCAATTCTTCGAATAGTCAGATAATCTGGATATGCAAAACTTTGAAAATTTCATATTATCAGATTGTTTGATGAATTCAATCATATGTTTTTCAGCTGGTAATAGTAATGTTTTATTTGATTGATATTTCGTACTGGTGAACCGTTTAGTCTGTACCAGTAATCGCTGAAAGAATCCATCAACATTATAAAGTTTGCTCCTCTTGACATGTTCAAAGGCCAAATCGAGTTTATCATGTTCAATCAGTCTCATTACTAATAAAGCATTGATATACTCAAAACTTGTCTCCCAATACTGTTTAGGTAGAATTGAAACATTTTCCGCCTTTTCAATGACAGTAGCTAGCTGAACAGTCTTCAATAGGTCTAAAAATGATGTGGTTTCCAGGATATGGTCTTTCAGAATATTATTAGAGCTCATGATGACGTAAAAGTCCTTCAATGCTTTGATTTCAATTCCATTAGAAACATAAATATTCTTCAATATATCAATAAACCCCAAATGCAGATCATTATCCTCATCGAGTCTTGCAAAAACGGCATTGTTGACATTATGAATCAACTTCTTATTCATTGATTGATTCAAGATGATGTATTGATATAGCTCACCTACTTTCACAAAATCTTTTAACGAAGTATAGACTTTTGCCAATTTGACCAGTAGATCATCACTCAGCTTGCCATAGCATTCAATTGTAGTTTTCTCTTTGAAATTCTCAAGCAGGAAATTCTCAATCATTCTCATATCCAAGATATGAATGTCATTATAGTTCAACAGTATCAACAGTTTTGCATGAGGATCTGAAAACTTGTCTAATCGACTCTTGAGCGAATGTAAAATCCTTGTTTTGTGAGAGTTAACATCAAGGTTAACATCAAGCTGTGTCTTCTCAAGTTTCTTTGAGAAGTTCAGTCTTTTCTCCAATCCTCTGAAAGGTTCAGGAAGAACAGGTTGAAACGTAAAATTCATTGGCAATTCTTCAGGGCTCAAACTATCAGGAACGTTGCTCAACCGTGGCTGTGACACAATTGGATGTGTGATGAAAGGAGTGTTGTGGTTCATGGTGAATATGTTCTTTGAGTCGAATATCTGTTTATGATTGGACGTTGATGTAATAACCTTCCCATTGCGAGGAGCGGTGACCCTTCTCCTGGCTCCAACTTTTAAGATTTCTCTTCTAAGCATCGTTATTGAGTTTGAAACTTTGAGCAGCAATCGGAGAACTCAAGCCCCACAGTCCTTCAAGTACCTGAGTAGCAGAATCTCACCGACCTCAAGTGTTCCAGTTCAACTGATTTCTATCTGACTGTTGGTATAAGGATCATTTGTACAAAAAACAGAGATTCAATTCTTACCTAATCATTAGATTATGTAATAGAGTATGTGGGGGAAGTCGGAACTTGTCTCTTCCGACCACCGACATTTTCACACAAGTCCGGAAAGCAAAGGCGCGGATAGCTTGACGGATCTAGCTTTCGGGAAGCAGTGACCGACATCTCAGCTTTGATGGACTAGCAGAAAGCTCCACAAATACTTTCATCTGTCGTTTCCCATATGTTCTTCGACATGAACCGTCATCTATTATCCATCATACGTTGATTGGTCTGACCTGACTACATCGTTGAAAATACTCACCGGGGGTCAAGAGTCGGTGGTCTTTTATACCTTCGAGAATGAGTGAATCGGTGCATAGTCACAGTGAGAGTCAGTCTGACACAGAGGCAGAATCCAAGGTATCTAATGGACCGAAACAGTTGGTTGAAGAACCCGAGATATCACTAGCACCTGATCTCGTGGATCTTGAAGCCTTATCAAGATATTCAACTAAAGGATTTAGCGAACAAGATATTACGAAGTATGAGGTGAAGTTTGACGAAGGACTAGATGATGTGGAAAACGTAAAGCTACGGATGACAAAGTTGAGGAAGTGGTCCATTTGCTTGTTGTTATCTTTTGGTGCTTTGATTGTTACCATGTTATCATCAGTTTGGTCGTTGGCATCACCTAGAATCATGGTTCATTTCGACATTTCTCATGAGTTGAGTATATTGGGTATATCATTTTATATTTGGGGGTTGAGATGTGGGCCAGTGATACTCAGTCCAATATCAGAACTTTATGGAAGGAGACCAACCTATCTCTATTCCATTTTCTTTTGTTTCTGTTCCCAGTTGTTAGTTGCGTTCTCTCCAAATTATGGAGCAGTGATTTTTGGGAGATTTGTGAATGGATTCTTTGGAAGTGGGTTCTTGACAGTTTCTGGTGGTTCATTGACCGATATATTCGAAAAAAATGAGATTGGAGTTCCGATGTGTATCTTAGGGCTTGCTCCATTTGCAGGGCCAAGTTTGGGTCCAACTTATAGTGGATTTGTCAATGCTCATATGTATTGGAGATGGACTTTTTACTTCTTGTTGATAACCACTGGCGTCATTGTTGTGCTCACGTATATAGTGATTCCAGAGACTTATGTTCCTATCTTACTGATCAAGAAAGCTGCTAGGAAAAGAAAAGAGACAGGCGATGATAAATATTATGCCCCTCTGGAAAACATGAGAAGAGAAAATCCTTTCAGGAAAACTATAGCCACGGGTGTTTCGAGACCATTCCTATTGATTATAAGAGATAGAATGATGTTTGTGCTGTGTTTCTATACTGGACTTGCGTTGGCCATGGTTTATATGTTTTTTGTTGCATTCCCGTGGATCTTCAAAACTGTTTTTGGGTTTAGATCTGTTTTTCAAGGACTCTCATTCATGGGAATACTTGTTGGTATGATTTCAGGTGGTGTTACATCTCCATATTTCCAGAAACTTTACAACACCAGAGTGCAATCATTAGGGAAAGCCAAACCTGAGTTCAGATTGTATCCTATGATGATTGGCGCCTTTCTTTGTCCAATCGGTCTATTTATTTTCGCATGGGTATCATTCTCTAAACTACATTGGATTGGTGCTATCATTGGGACAGCAATTTTTGGGGCTGGTGTTGCTTCCTTGTTCCAAGGAATCATGAACTACACTATAGACGCCTATAGATTGTATTCAGCTTCCGCATTAGCTGCTAATGCCGTTGTTAGAAGTACAATGGCTGGTATATTCCCACTCTTTGCACTGCAGATGTATGAAAAACTGGGACCCAACTGGGCTTCCTCGTTGTTGGGCTTCATAATGATTGCAATGATTCCATTCCCATTTCTGTTTTATAAGCATGGTGAGAGTTTGAGAGCCAAGAGTCCGTATGGATGGAGCTTAGATGAATGATGATGGTCTGTGTAGTATATAGTTTTATAGGCATAAGTTCATTGAGTTTTTGTCCTCTGTAGCAGGGAGCTGAGCCGAGGGCCCTCTATGGTAAGCTCTCACTAACGGTAGGCCGTAGGCACAGGCAGTTGTACTAGCCCTCGCGGCTCACACGTCGCGCGCCACGGCCACCCCATCCCTAACGCGTTTTTGGCTTGAATTTTGGCAGCGGGCTGGGTCGTTATGGCAACGGTCCTATACAAACAAAAATTCAGCTTTGCGAGAGGGCACATCAAAACAACTAACAAGGCCAAACCACAACAAAGAAAAGTTCTTCGTCAGCTCAGCAAAGACGTGCCCAATCTAGAGTTACAGGCGGGATGTTCAACAGCTCAAGACCTGACGTTCCTGAGAAGAGACGCTTAGCTAGAAACCCTTTCAAGCCTCCAACTCCAATCAAGCGCCAGTCATCTAATCAAGGTACCCTGAATTTCTTTGTCAACAAATCAAGCTCCTCAATTGGCTTAGCTCCAATAGAAAGGAAGAAGAAGATCCCATTAGAACCTACTCGTGCTGCAGAGCTCAATAGATCCAACTCTGATATGTCTTTCTCGTCTACGCCAAACTTTGCGAGTCTACAAAGAAGCACAAGTTCTTTAACTAGCATTTCAAAGTCTGGTTCGTTCCAGCAGGAGGACGATGATGATGTTATAATCGTCAAGTCACAACCAGTCAATTTCAAAAATTCAAAACCGTTTGGAAGTATCATAGTTGAGAGACATCCAGTTCCACAACCTTTTCCAAGACCATCATCTTCAGGTTCATCTTCAAACTCAGTTACATCCTCATCTGGAGAGCCAAATTCTTCAATCAGCTCTTCAACCACAGTGAAACCATTCAAGCCAACAGTCACACTGGGCAGATTGGGCGGTAAAAGCTCCAATGGACAATCAACATTAAGCTTTGGCGGTAAAGATCCAGCTGCAAAGAAAAGAGTCAATCCGTGGGAATCTCAACCGCTAACTAAGAAGATCAAGAACCCGAGAATCAAAGAAGAATCTCCAAAGATCTCAAACACCTTGAAATATTCAAATACGACTTTGCAACTCAGTGATGAACAGAGAAAGGTTCTTGATCTGGTGGTTAATAGAAAGATGAGTGTTTTCTATACAGGTAGTGCTGGTACCGGTAAATCTGTCCTACTGAGAGAACTTGTGAACAGTCTATCTAATATGTACGGTGCCGGTGCTGTTGCCGTCACAGCTTCTACTGGGCTAGCAGCTGTCAATATTGGAGGTGTTACAATCAATAGGTTCTCAGGGTTTGGTCTTGGCCAAGGTAAGAAAGATGACCTATTTCACAAAGTTAGAAAAAGCCCTGAAGCTCGAGAAAGATGGAAAAGAACCAAAGTGCTTATTATTGATGAGATTTCTATGCTGGATGGTAGATTTCTAGATAACTTGGAATATGTTGCAAGAATGATACGTGGTATGCAACTGCCATTTGGTGGAATCCAAGTTGTCTTAACAGGTGATTTCTTCCAGTTACCACCTGTTGACAAAAAGACACCAGGGAAAACTTCATTAAGTCCAATATTTTGTTTTGAGTCTGAGTGTTGGAAGAAATGTATTACTAAAACTATTTTATTGAAGAAGGTTTTCAGACAGGCTGATGGAGAATTTGTGAGTCTTTTAAATTCTGTCAGGGTTGCTGATGTTGATGATCAAATAGCAGACCAATTCAAGAGGTTGAGCAGAGATGTGGTGTATCCTGATGGTATTCAACCAACCGAATTATTTTCAACAAGATATGAAGTTGACTCCTCTAATTCAAGAAGGTTAGCAAGTCTACCTGGTAAAAAGCGGACGTTTGTTGCTGACGATATAGCACCAGAAAATCTAAAATATTTGCTGGATAATACAATGGCGCCAAAAGTTTTGGAACTGAAAGAAGATGCGCAAGTTATGAATTTGAAGAATGTGGATGAAACATTGGTCAATGGCTCGGTTGGTAAAGTTTTGTCATTCTTATCCAAATCAGTCTACGATAGATTCAAATCAAAACATAGAGAATATCAAGTTTCTGATGAAAGATTCATCAAAGAAATGAGAATGTTGAGTAGGTGCTATGATCAAACGGCGGTTCCTAAAGAAGTCATTGATTTTGCCCAAAACATCACAGGGAAAGAAGAGTTCCTGGAAATAGCTAAACTGATTATTACTGATACCGAGACACCTTTACCTGTTGTCAAATTCACGTGCGGTAATGAATCCAGAGTTGTTGTTGTCGAACGTTCAGAATTCAAAGTCGGTGAATCGAACTCCAACAAGGAGGTGATGGAGAGAATACAAATTCCTTTGTTGTTATCATGGGCATTGTCTATCCATAAATCACAAGGTCAAACCTTAGACAGAGTCAAAGTTGACCTGACAAGAGTCTTTGAGGCAGGTCAAGTTTACGTGGCCTTATCAAGAGCCGTCTCCAAAGAAAGATTACAAGTGATCAACTTCGACAAGAGTAAAATCAATACCAACAAGAAAGTGAAGGAGTTCTACGACGCATTGGAGTCACTATAGCAAGACGTGAACAATAGAGAGGCATAAGCGGCATTTTATAAGCACCAATAGGAGATCCTGTAGAAAAGGAACGGAACCTTGCAGAATTGGCGACGATTACATAAGCATTATAAACACGTAGTTAAAAATAACTACAAGACTGAATCTCTTGTTTTGATTTGGGATTCATGTGCGTTTGTTCGAAATAGATATAAAACCTTGTTCCAATACCGCTCCTTTTGACCATCGCAGCACAAACTGGGCAGTTCAGACTCTGAGAAATCCAAACGAAAACCCACACATTCGCTGATTTTTCGATCAATTCAAGCTCTGAGGCAAAGTCGCTTTCTATTTTCATAACTGCGCCAAAACAAAACTCGAAAAACCGTCCACCAACAATCCTCAACAACAACGACCCTTTTCATAGAAAGCAGCACCCAGAGATGGCAGAACCAGAACGTCACACATTCAATCTCTTCCACCAGGACTTCACCATCGACAAGCGTTTCGAAATCATCAAAGAACTGGGCCATGGAGCCTATGGAATCGTTTGTTCTGCTCGCTATTCGGAGACTCCAGATGTCAACGTTGCAATAAAGAAAGTCACCAACATATTTAGCAAAAAGATCTTGTGTAAGAGAGCGCTCAGAGAGTTGAAGCTATTGAGACATTTCAGAGGTCACAAGAACATCACTTGCTTGTATGATTTAGATATTGTGAACAAAGAGAAGTTCAATGAAGTCTACCTATACGAAGAGCTGATGGAGTGTGATATGCATCAAATCATTAGATCTGGTCAACCATTAACTGATGCTCATTATCAAAGCTTCATATATCAAATCCTTTGTGGACTGAAGTACATACATAGTGCCGATGTTCTTCATAGGGATTTGAAACCAGGCAATCTACTGGTCAATGCCGATTGCGAGTTGAAGATTTGTGATTTTGGATTAGCCAGAGGTTATTCTTCAAATCCCGAGAAGAATGCAGGATTTTTGACGGAATACGTTGCTACAAGATGGTATAGAGCTCCTGAAATTATGTTAAGCTTCCAAAGTTATACAAAAGCCATCGATTTATGGTCAGTTGGTTGCATATTGGCAGAATTATTAGGAGGTAAACCCATATTCAAAGGCAAAGATTACGTTGATCAGTTGAATCAAATACTTTACATCGTGGGAACTCCACCTGAAGAAACACTAACAAGAATTGGATCCCAAAGAGCTCAAGATTATGTGAGATCATTACCATTCATGCCAAAAGTTCCATTTTCTAAGCTATACCCAAATGCTAATCCTGAAGCCCTGGATCTACTTGACAGGATGTTATGTCTGGATCCGGCCAAACGAATCACGGTTGAAGAAGCTTTGACACATCCCTATTTGAAGGTTTGGCACGATCCTGCTGATGAGCCTTTATGCGCTGAGAAGTTTGATTTTACATTTGAGGAGGTCGATGATCTTGATGAAATGAGACAGATGCTATTAGATGAAGTTGCAAGTTTTAGAGAGTTTGTCAGAAGACCCATTGAAGAACAACAACTTGATCTTTCAAACCCTCAAGTATCTGATGAACACCAATACTTTGAAGAACAGCAACAACAGCAAGAGGCAGCATACCAACAACAACAACAGCACCAGCAGCAACAACTGCAATATCAACTACAACAACAGCAATTACAGCAGCAACAGCAGGCTCAGCAAGCGCATCTACAGGAACAACAACAACAACAGCAATATTTTGAGCAGCAACAATATCAACAACCTTACCATAGTTCTAGTCCGATTGGTCAACAGCTTGGAATCCCATCTCAGGGCCAGTATACCCATGATTTACCACCGAGACCTCGTGAAAACCACCTCAGTAATGAGTTCGGTGGACTTGAAGAAGAGTTAGAGTTTGGTCTTGATGCATATAAGAAATTTTAAGTCTAGATAGATTACAAAACTATTTATTTATTCACCTCAAGAGGAGCCTGGTAACACTGTAGAACCAAGGGATAAACACATGGGAAAAACAGATTATCATCTTCATTGCAAACCTGTTATAAAGTACAATAGGCACAAAATGAAAACATGAAATGAACCGAAATCTACAGATGATACATTAAGAAACTGGTGAAAACCTTTTGTTCTTTTATTATAACGACACATAAAAATACACAAAGCCTTGACCCACCTGATGAAAATCCCCATTAATGTGCATATGAAACTCCTAATGGCTAATTTGAGATTCACTAGGGGGTAGACAAGAACATTTTACCTTTGAACCACATCAAAAAAAAACAAGCATACAAAAGAGACACAGCTTGAAAAGTGAAACGTGTTGGATTTTCACAGAAAAAGAATAACCAGAACACTCCAAACAGAATAAAAATACAATCCTAAACACCAAACCATAACCATTCACCTAAATCAAGAACAGAATGTCAATACTTTTTTTTGTCTGAAACTTAAAGACCTTGTTGTTGTTTGACAAGGTTGATATCAATGTTGTTCAGGTTAGGATCATGATTGTTTGTAGTTGGTGGGTTTTGATTGGCATTAGCGATGGCTTGATTGACAACACTTTGACTGCTAGCACTTAAACCAGCTTGTTGTAATGCAAACTGAGCCCTAGCCAATTCACTTAGCTGTTGTTGAGCTTGCTGGGATGAATGATGCGACAATTGATTGACAAATTGATTTGTCAGATTTATTGGAAGTCCATCTGACTGTAGCAAGTTTGGAATGTTCTGGTCAAATGCGACATCGTCTTGTTGATGGGAGAGATGTTGAACTTCACTTTGTTGATGTAATTGTTGTGAATTTGAGGTTGAGCCTGTATAAGCACCTGAATTTCTCAATTTCTCCTCTCTCTTCATTTTTCTAGTTTCATTATAGATATCCTCTCTATTGATCAAGATATTTTTGAAGTCATCCTTTAGAAGCTTTTCAATTACTAATGGTTTGTTACCTTTTAGGTACAGTTCCCTAATACGACGATTGATTTCAGGATTTCTTCTTCTCAACATAGGGAAACTTTCATTCAAATTCAGCTTGTCATGATTGTGTTCATTGTGTGTAATTCTCAGGACCCATTTAACAACTTCGTCATGATCATTCTTTTTACAATTTGCAACCATTGAAAAGGGACAATTGATCTTTCTTGTAGTAAGTTTTCTTTTTCTTTCCTTGTCATCAATATTTCTCTTATTTCTGTATGCACCACCCAATTCACAGGTGAAATAAATAGCCTTCTCGTTTGAATGCGAGATCACAATACCAAACCCGTTTTGTCTAGCATATTGATGAATATACGTGATCAAGGTTTCTCTGGAATCGAATTCAGTCTGAGGAGCAGTAGCTTGGAACGACTGAACGGCTGCTAATAGTTGATTTTGAGCATTTCCTTGAGGCAGGTGTTGCGCCAATTGTTGCGCAGTGTACTGACTGTTCTGTTGCACCACCGCATTTAACAATTGTTGATGTTGTTGTGGAGTCAAACGCTGGCCTTGAGCCTGTTGAAGCTGCTGCTGGTAGAATTGATTTTGGGACAATTGTTGTTGGGCATATTGAATAGCTTGTTGTTGTTGTTGTTGTTGTTGTTGCTGTTGCTGCTGTTGTTGTTGCTGGTGATGATGATGCGAGGTATTGGTTTGAGCAATACCCACAGCTTGAAGGGCATTGGCAGCTGCAGAAACAGGGTTATTTGGATCCAAACTCATGATTTGCGATACTAGGAAAAACAGACACAATTAGCTCAGGCAGACGCAGTGAATTAGCTGGTTTATTCTTGATTTGATGGCTCAGGAGGCGGTGAAATTGCAGTTTCAGGTTGTTGTTATTGTTGTTGTTTTGGTTTGTAGGGGAAAGGTAAGGAAATGAGAAGATTTTGGATTGCGCACTTTGGGAAAGACACACCTCCCTAAAACTGGTTTGGCCAGTAGTGAAAATTTTTTACAACGGGCAACACATTGTGTGAGTGGGTCACGTGAATTTTGGTAAACGGAGTTGCCGTTTTGGGAGCGACTTCTCGGGAGGGTGACCGGTTCAGCCTGCTGCAGCTGAAAATGGAAGTCATTCCATTTCGGGACGCATTTGGACACAAAAGGTTATCTCCAGGCGCTGAATCTGGCAAATGCTATCAACTAACAGCTTCGAGAGTTATCACCAACTCGGCACTCGGTGTCTATTTCAACAGCTCTCATCAAACTTCTTACTACCTCAGAACGCCCTCTCGGAGAGATACGTATCCTAATCGAGGCCCAACAACTGTGCTAAAGGACACTTGCTACAACTCTAGCTGAAACTCTGAAACTGGGGTTCTCCTGATTTGTGTTATATTCCTAAGTTATCATGATGAAGGAAGATACAATGGACGAGAAATTGGAGGACAAACGTTTACAGAAACAACCTATGTGGGCAAATAAAGCGTTGTTGGTATCTGGTTCACTTTTAGCTGTAATAATTTGGGGTTCAAGTTTCTTAATCCTTGCTATTTCCAGATTACATGCCACTTCCATTAAACTGCATGAACTGTCATCTTTAGAGTCCAAGATTACAGCTGGATATAGAAATAGCTATGAAGATGATATATATCCTTTGAAAAGAATCGGATTCAAACATACAAGAAATGACACCTTCAGACCAAAATACAAGCCGATTCAATGGATAGCTGAACCTGAGTCATTCCAACAAGACAAGGGATTGTTTGCTACACATGAAGAAAACGCTTATCTCATAAAGTCAATCCAAGACGACAGCTATGAACGGTTATTGTTCAATGGCTCATCAATCTTACATGAGAACAAAAGTTACCCAATTGATGCGTTCGTTGCAAGTCCCAATTTGAAATATGCATTACTACAGACCAATCATACTCAACATTGGAGACACTCGTCGTTCGGTTTATATTGGATCCTGGATGTAGAACAAGAAACTATCATCCCCTTGCACCCTGAATTGGTCTCAATAGCGAAATGGTCACCTACATCTGAGTCCATTGCATTTGTCCTGAAAAACAATGTATTTGTTTACGACTTGAGCAAAAACTCAACCACCCAGGTCACTGAAGATGGTGGTGCAAGTATCTTCAATGGTAAACCAGATTGGGTTTATGAGGAAGAAGTTCTTGAAGATGATACTGCGTTATGGTGGTCTCCTGATTCCAGATATGTCACATTCTTGAGAACCAACGACACTGAAGTACCAGAGTTCCCAATCCCATATTTCGCACAAAATGAGCATGAGTATGCATACCCAGAGTTGATCAATATCAAATACCCAAAACCCGGCTATCCAAATCCAAATGTTCAGCTCGCTTTGTTCAATACGAAAGAAGGCAAATTAGACTACATTGATTATTCAGATGACATCTTTACCGAAGTTTTATGGGTCGGTAATGATCAAATATTGTTAAAATCAGTCAATAGATCTGCAGATTTCTTGAAAGTGGTCCTGATAGATGCTGATAAGCTGAGTTTTGAGATTGTAAGAGATGAAGTTACAGATAGTTGGTTCGAGATCACACATGATACTTTCTTTGTTCCACAATCAGAAACATTAAACAGTGATGGATATATTGATACTATTTCAGTTGATGGTTTCAACCACTTGGCTTACTTCTCACCTCCTTCAAACTCAACTCCAAAAATCTTGACCCAAGGTGACTGGGAAGTTGTTAGTGCTCCAAGTGCATTTGATTATTCAAAAAACTTGATCTTTTACTTCTCAACTAAGGAATCATCTATAGAGAGACACTTATACTCAGTTGATCTACTCACTGGAGAAGAGAAAAGATACACCGATGGCGAAGGCTGGTATTCAGCATCATTCTCTAGTGGTGCTAGATTTTTATCATTGACTTATCAAGGTCCTGGGATTCCGAATCAAAGGTTGATCGACTTATATGATGGCTCAACCAGAATCTTAGAAGCGAACAACGAACTCCGTGAACTTTTACAAGACTATCAATTACCATATCAGAAGTATGGAGAAGTTGATATTGGCACTGCCACTGTAAACTACGTTGAAAGACTACCACCTAACTTTGACGTTTCAAAAAAATATCCGGTTCTATTTTTTGTTTATGGTGGGCCAGGAAGCCAGCTGGTTACCAAAACATTCTCCTTGAGTTTTCCGGAGGTTGTATCATCACAATTAAACGCTGTTGTTGTAACTGTTGATGGTCGCGGTACTGGGTTCAAAGGTCGTGAATTCAGATCACTTGTCAGAGACAACTTAGGCTATTATGAAGTCATTGATCAAATTGCAGCTGCAAAGCATTGGGGTAAGAAAGAATACATCGATGAAACCAATATCGCAATATTTGGTTGGAGTTATGGTGGGTTTATGACTTTGAAAACACTAGAGGCCGATGCTGGCGAAACTTTCAGCTATGGAATATCAGTTGCTCCTGTCACGGACTGGAGACTCTATGACTCAGTTTATACTGAGAGATACATGCATCTACCTCAAGATAATTTGGAAGGATACGTCAACGGATCTGTTCGTAACGTTACTAGAATCGCCGAAGCCCAGAGATTCTTATTGATGCACGGAACTGGGGATGACAACGTTCATTTTCAAAATACGGCGAAACTCTTGGACAGACTTGATCTAGAAGGGGTGGAGAACTATGATTTGCATGTTTTCCCAGATTCAGATCATTCAATTCGTTACCATAACGCTAATGTCATTGTTTATGACAAGTTACTTTTATGGTTGAGGAAAGCCTTCAGAGGTGATTACTTGCTCAACTATTGAAGCCATGATATAGAAACAAAACTCTTACCTGTTCATGATGAGAGCATTGTAGCGAGCTTGAGTTAGAGTAGTTATCTTATTGACAATTTCAAGATCATGGTCAAGGCCCACTATATTAGAGAGCTCAGTTCCGAACCCTACCCTCGGAACACCACGAACCTCCGATCAACAAAATTGTGTTTTTATTTGCCTTTTGAAATGTTCAAGGAAACCAGTTCTTGTATCTCAGATTCACTTAGAGCCATCGATAACTGCCAATCACTTCAATTCTATAGAGAACTCCTCGCTTAGAACACTAGTTTTTTTTCCAGAAGAAATATTGCTCTATTTGAATTGATTGACAATGTCGCCAAAGGAATCTGGCGAAATCGCCACCAAACAGCCTGAAGTAACTGTAGCACAAGAAAAAGTGAAGAAACATGAGCCTAAGAACGAGGAAGAGTTGTCTGAAGAAGATCAAAAACTGAAGTCTGACTTAGAGGTGTTAGTTGAAACATTGACAGAAGCTGATAGTTCCCTTTATTCAAGTGCTTTAGACCAACTGAAAGATTTCATTCTATCTTCAACATCTTCAATGACCGCTGTTCCAAAACCGTTGAAATTCCTACACCCACACTATACCAGATTAGTCGAAGCCTTCGAAAGATGGACTGATGCTGATCTGAAGTCCAAATTTGCTGACATATTATCCGTTTTGAGTATGACCCATACTGAGGGAGATCACGATGCTTTAAGATTCAGATTAATGTCCAAGAATGATGATTATACCAGTTGGGGACATGAGTACGTTCGTCATTTGGCTTTAGAAATTGGTGAAGCCTCTACTGAAAGTCTTGAAACTGAAACACCTAAATATGATGATGCTGAAATCAAAAAGGTCGTTTTGAAAATTGTGCCATTTTTTTTGAAACACAACCAAGAAGCTGATGCAATCGATCTTTTACTAGAGACTGATAACATTAGCGAATTGACCCAATTCGTCGACAAAGACATCTATGCTAGAGTTGGTCTATATCTAGTCAGCTGCGTCCCATTGTTGGCTCCACCGGACGATTTAGAATTCCTACAAACTGCATTCTCAATTTACTTGGAACACGGTGAACTTACCCAAGCATTAGCATTAGCTATTAGAATTGATGACGAAGGATTGATTCAAAATGTTTTCGATGCCACTGCTGATCTTTCTGTCAAGAAGCAATTAGCTTTGATCTTGTCGAAACAGAACTCTGCTTTTCACCATGAGGAAGTTCAAGACTTAATTAATAATACTAAGTTATCTGAAAAGTTCCGTTATTTGGCCAAAGAATTGAACTTAGAAGAACCAAAGGTTCCTGAAGATATTTATAAATCTCATCTAGAAAACTCTGGCTCAATCTTAGAATCAAGCTCTATAGACTCAGCCAAACAGAATCTAGCGACAAGTTTCGTTAACGCGTTGCTAAATCTAGGTTATGGATCTGATAAACTATTGACTGAAGATGATAAATGGATTTACAAGACAAAAGGTGATGGTATGCTATCAACCACTGCAAGTGTGGGTTCAATCTATCAATGGGATATTGACGGATTACAAAATTTGGATAAATATTTGTACTCCACTGAAGATGAGATTAAAGCTGGTGCACTTATCGGTATCGGTTTAGTTGGTGCTAATGTTCATGATGAAGTTGAACCAGTTCTATTACTATTGCAGGATTATGTTAACAACTCAAACAAAAAATTAAGTACCGCTGCCATTCTTGGTTTGGCCTTATCATTTTCTGGATCACAAAATGAGGACCTACTTGCTCTTTTATTACCACTTGTTTCCGATTTGGAGGTTCCAATTGAGGTTTCAGCCTTGTCGGCGCTGGCTTTAGGTCACGCTTTTGTTGGAACTTGTAACGGTGAAATCACTTCAACAATTTTACAAACTTTGCTAGAGAGAGAATTTGAGCAGTTAGAATCCAAATGGATCAAATTCTTAGCTCTAGGGTTAGGTCTGTTATTCATGGGGAAAGCTGAACAGGTTGACGATGTTTTGGAAACTATTCAAGCTATTGAGCATCCAATCTCAAAGAGTTTGGAAGTCCTGACTAGAATTAGTGCTTACGCTGGTACTGGTAACGTCCTAGAAATCCAAGGACTCTTTGAGATCCTAACACCAAAAGGTCCAACTCCAGAAAAGGAGGAAGATGAGGAGGCTGAAGATGAGGAACCTTTAACCACAAAAGTTGACCAAGAAGGCGATGAAGCGTTGATAGACGCATCTGAAGCTGAACCAACTGTCCCATCAGCAGCAGCCGAATCAACTGAAGACGCTGCTAACAAAGAGGAATCTGAAGAAGATGAAGAAGACGAGGAAGAAGAGGAAAAGAAAACCAAAGATGATGACTCATTAGCATATGCTGTTTTAGGTATTGCTGTTATCGCTCTAGGTGAAGATATAGGCAAAGCCATGAGTTTACGTCATTATGGTCACTTGCTGGATTATGGTAGTGAATCCATTCGTCGTGCTGTTCCTCTTGGTGTTGGTCTGTTATCTACTTCAAACCCACAGGTGAACATCATTGAATCATTATCAAGAATGTCACATGACCAGGACATTGATGTTGCTATAAATGCTATCTTTGCAATGGGTTTGATTGGAACCGGTACAAATAATGCAAGATTGGCTCAATTATTTAGACAACTAGCTGCTTACCATAGAGATTCAAATGCCCTTTTTACTACTAGAATTGCTCAAGGTTTGACACATCTTGGTAAAGGTACGTTAACTTTAAATCCATTCACAACTGAAGGTAGAATTTTATCCAAGACCACATTGGCTTCATTGTTGACGGTTGCTGTTGGTTTCTTAGACCCAAGTTTTATCCTAGAACATCATTATTTGCTATTTTTCCTAAATAGTGCCGCTCGTCCTAGGGTCTTAATAACGGTCGACGAGGACTTGAAAGAACTACCTGTCACTGTTAGAATCGGTAAGGCTGTTGATGTTGTTGGTCAAGCTGGTAAACCAAAAACGATAACTGGTTGGGTTACTCAAACTACACCTGTGTTATTAGGATATGGAGAAAAGGCCGAACTAGAAGAGAACAGCGAATACGTTGCATTGTCGTCATTCCTTGATGGAATTGTTATATTAAGAAAAAATCCAGACTACATAGAGCCGGAAAAACAATGAGTTTTCCAAGAGCCAAGATGATCTCATAGTTCAATTCAAGACCTCGTTTTTGTTATGCCAAAGATGTAATTGTTTGATATACACTTGTATGTTCGATGTCACCGTACCAACCCAGTAGTTTTCTTCTGCTTGGTTGCGTAATTTTCATAGACCATTTATTGGAAATCAACTGCTTTACCAGCCATCAACAAACCAACAATCAAACCAAATAAACCCAAAACAGATCCGAAGATTTCAATAACCAGAATTTTGACGAATAGTGATGAATCAGCAGCATCAGAGATAGCAGCAGTAGAACCAGTGATACCAACGGCAATACCACAAATCAAATTACTGACACCAACAGTGATCCCAGCCCAGAATAGAGAGTATCCAGTGTATAAGTTACTCTTAGAGTATATGGTATCCGCGCTAGCACTGGTCAGTTTGGCAGAGAAAACAATGGCCATGATCAAACCGTAAATAGCGACCACCTCACAGAAAATGATACTGATCAAGTTCTTTGTTGTAATACGTGGAGCACGGACACCTGCACCAAGGATTGTGGAACCTGTTATGAATATACCCCAAGCGGCCCCAACGACGCTCAAACCGATACAAGCTGCAATACCAAGGGAAGCCCATAGATAGGGGGATGTAGTTTCTAGAAACTGACCAAAGTTGAATGTTTCACCTTGTCCAGTGAACAATATATCTGGGGAGTGATTGTTAGTATCGGTTAATGTTGATGGATAATCATTGATAGTGGCTGCCTCTCCCTATCAAACTAGTGGACGAAATACTTACAGCCACCATAAACAGTAGCAATGGTCAGTATTAAAGAGTTTAAAGAGGACTTCACCGAAGGAAGCTCAATTCCAATAGAGTCACTCATGTCTATAAGGTTATAAGTCTCTGATAACAAACTGCTGAAATATAAGAAGAGCTTGAAGTGTTCAATTCGTCTCATATTTTGATTTCTCGAATTCTACATTCGTAGAATTACGTAATATATTATTTCGCGGCCGCGAAAATCCGATTACAGCAGAGTACTATCTTCAGGTCGGTACCATCATGATAGTGTCGCATGGCCGATATTCAATTCAGCTACTGTCTAAGTTGCGTGGGAAGCGAAGACTCTAGCAATTGGAAGACAGAAGAGTGACACATGTGGGGTCTATATATTGCAATAAGATATCTAAGCAAGCTATAGTTCAGTAACAACAGCACCATCGTACGCTGGATCTAGTAGTTTCCAGCGACAGGTGATGTTTTCTTTGGCAAATCTATTAACAATTTCATTGGCGATTTCTTCATAGTTTTCAGTGGCAAGAGCTAGGATAGTTGGACCTGCACCTGAAAGACAGATACCTAATAGGCCTTTATGAGTTTTTGGAGTAACTGATGATAAGATCTCTGTTAAGCCCGGGATCAAAGTTTTACGATATGGTTGATGGACTCTATCCTGCATGGCTGGATAGATCAGTTCTGGATCCGGTGGTGATCTGGTCAAAGCAGTAGTCAAAACAGCTAGTCTCTGTAAGTTGAAAATCATATCTTTGGCTGTGTAGGCAGATGGTAGAACACCACGGGATTTGGCAGTTGAGACTTCAAAATCTGGAATAATAGTAATACAATGAACTTCTTTACACCACTCATATTTGATATGACGACCGATGTCATGTGGAGGAATAGGTGGTTGCAAGCCAGTGTTATAGCCACCTGCTGGTTCTGGAAGGACTTCACTTAGTGGGATTTCTTTGCGTTCCATTTCAGAAGCAGATAAATCACGTAAGTATGAACCAACAAAACCACCCATCATGGCAGCAGTGATGTTATCCGGATGACGTTCAATCATTAAACAGTAATCCAACATTCTTTGTTTTGAGAAACCAAGCTTACCGATTTCATTACCTAGAATGACACCGGCAACTACAGCAGCACCTGAAGAACCAAGACCTCTTCCCAATGGAATTGGGTTTGTGACACGAACTTTGGTACCAATTGGGAACTCTCTGATCTCGTTACAACGCAGAACATATAATGCAGTACGAGTGATTAAATTGGCATCAGATGATAATGGAACATCAGCAGCACCCTCACTGCTTGGATCGTAAGAAAGCAAACAGTTGTTTGGATCTTTGTTAGATTCAGTGGCATCATTTGAGTCAACGGTGACATCTAACTCTAAAAAGAGGCCTAAACCGATACCTAGGACATCGAAACCAGGACCAATATTAGCAGAGGAGGCTGGGACAGAGATCTTGAAGTGGCGTGTCATGATTTTGTGAGACTAGATCCAAGGAACAACGCTCTCTGAAAGCACTCTTTGGTATCATTTCGACTCGGACGACGAATCTGATTTTTTTTGAGATGATTCACCGTCCGGAATTCACCATAGTTAACACTAACAAAATAGTCGGATTGCTTGTTACTGAGTTGGTTATTCCCGAATGATTTCCAGGTTAGAGGTTGATCGTACTCACTTCACCGGCTCAAACCATCAAAACCACCCACAGGGCTTGCCAGATATTACAAAATATGCTGGCTACGAGATTAGCTACCAGATCATTCAGACTAAGTGCGAGATCTTACGCCACTTCCAGCGAAGTAAGTCCTTGATGAATAATCTGACTCTAAGTTCCTGAAGTATTAACTAACTCACCAACATAGACCTTCCAGTCCACAACATTGAAGAATGGTATAAGAGTTGCAACAAACCCTTCACCTGGACATTTCTCAGCAACTGGACTATATGTCGATGCTGGTTCAAGATATGAAACTGAAGAGTTGAAAGGTGTTTCTCATTTGGTTGACAGATTGGCCTTCAAATCAACGAAAAACTTCAGTGGACAGGATATGCTGAAGACTCTAGAGTTACTGGGTGGTAACTACCAATGTATATCATCAAGAGAGTCACTGATGTACCAAGCTGCCGTTTTCAATAATGATATTGAGAAAATGTTCCAGCTCTTATCGGAAACCGTCAAATCACCAAAGCTAACAGATGAGGAACTGCAAGAACAAAAGTACACCGCATCTTACGAGGCTGCTGAAATATGGCAAAGACCAGATCTATTACTTCCAGAGCTTCTACATTCTGCTGCCTATAGTAACAAAACCTTAGGCAGCCCTCTGGTATGCCCACAGGATAGAATTGATCTCATAAATAGAGATCTCATTGATAATTACCGTACCAAGTTTTACAACCCTGAAAGCATAACTGCAGCATTTGTTGGTATTCCACACGAAACAGCTGTTATGTATGCTGAGAAATACCTGGGGGATATGGTTCAACAGGTTCCAAAGGTCACACCAGAAGTTGCCAAATACACCGGTGGTTTAGTCTCGATCCCATCACTAGAGGGATATCTGGAGGATCAGGCCCACTGTTACATTGCATACGAAGGATTATCTTTCGACGATCCTGATGTGTATGCGTTGGCTGTTCTGCAGACCTTATTAGGTGGTGGGGGATCATTCTCTGCTGGTGGACCAGGTAAAGGTATGTACTCTAGAGTCTACACTCAAGTCTTGAACCAGTATGGGTTTGTTGAAAGTTGTCAAGCATTTAACCACTCATATACCGACTCTGGTCTGTTTGGGATCTCTATAGCTGGTGACACCTCCTATGCTCGTCTGTTACCTGAAGTGATATGTGACCAATTGGTTAGAGTGATGTCTAAAGGTACTGGTTCACTGCAACATGAAGAAGTTGAAAGATCGAAGAGACAACTGCGCTCGTCTTTGATGATGAACTTAGAGTCAAAGATGGTTGAGCTTGAGGATCTTGGTCGTCAAGTTCAAGTACGTAACAAAAGAGTCCCACTGGACGAGATTGTTTCAAAAATCGAGGCTCTATCAATTGAAGATATTAGAAGAGTCGCTGAAAGAGTTTTAACTGGGAAAGCCAACAATCCTGGCAAAGGCTCAGGCAAAGCTACCCTGGTACTCCTTGGTGATCCAGAGAGCTTTGGAGATGTCGATGCTGTCATCGAGAGATTTGGATTAACCAGCTCTCGTTAAGCACTTGTATATAGCTAGACTGACATGACTACATAGACATATAGGGTATGGATATATTCTCATTGTAAAAAATAGATAATGTCACTAAGTCAAATGAATACTTCATCTGTAACTAAATTGTTCCTTTTGGTTAAAATTGCATCAAACTTCTGCTTCCATTCGTTCAACTCTTTTTCCAACTCCATTGAGTTTTCTTGCAAATGTCTGATCTCTCTCTCAGCTCTCTTTATAGTCAATCTTGAGGTGGAATCAACACTTTGCCACTTATGAATGGCACTATAAAGCTCAGTTATTTTGAGTTCATACTTGGATCTCTCTTCATCAAATCTGGACATCTCCTTCTGTTGTCTATCAACTTGGCCTTTTAGTTCACCGAGAGCACGTTCAAGACCTTTACTATGCTTCTGGGCTTCGGCTTTATCGTTTGATTCCTCCTCCAGCTTCTTTTCAAGCTTGGATACTGTCTCAATCCAGACCTCATCATGATTAACATTCAGCTTTTCTTCAAGTTCAGAGATTCTGCCTTGTAATGTTTCAGTAAATCTACCAAGCGACGCGTTCTCTTCAGTGAGGATAACAACCTTTTGCTTCTCTTCATCTAGAGACGCACTCAAGTGATCTTGTCCTAGTTTGAACTGTCTTTTTTCTCTCTTCATGCTATCAATCTCTGATTCATATTTGTCAATGATTATCTTCAGTGACTCTTCGTTACTCGCAGCGAGCTCCCGTTCATTTACAAACTTTCCGTATTCAGCAGTCAGTTCAGACAACTGACTCTCCAGTCTTTTTTTGTCATTTGACAAAGCATCACGTTCCCTAACCAAAGCATCAACAGACTCGTTCAAAGTACCAATCTGTTTCATCAGAGATCTTAGCTTGATATCGAGATCCTTCTGAGCTTTCAAAATATGGCTATTTTCATCTTTTAGCTCATTGGTCATTTTCAAGTAATAACTCTTCTCCTTGGTCAATTCTCTGATTTCTTTGTCCTTCTGAGATCTCATACTCTCAAGCTCAACCTCCAAGCCTCCAATAGTTTTACGTAAATCAGTCTCAACTCTCAATGATGCAGTCAAATCCACATTAAGCTTATTGAGCTGTGATGCCACTCTATCCTTTTCAGCTGATTGGACCGAGACCAGACGTTCATGATAGCGGTGGATTTCTTCTTTCAAGAGTTGATTGGTTGATTGAATTTTGTATACCTCAGCATCTTTTGCCTCTAACTGTGACTTCAGTTGACTAACTGTAGAGTTGAGTTTCACCACAGCCGTTTCACTTGACTTCAGTTCCCTTCTCAATGTCTCTACAGTTTCATTGACTTGATCTAATTGGTCTTTACAGAATTTTTCCGCATATCTGGAGTTTCTAATAGCAGATTCCGCATCCTCCAGTTTCTTGAAGTATTCCTCAGCTCTAGACTTGTACAATTTAACTGACTTTGAGAGATCGGAGTTTTTGCTCTCTAATGCTTGTAACTTCAACTGTAGCTTGGCCAACTCCTCACGAGCTAAGAGATTCGACAAATTTTCAACATCTTTAGTTTTGTAGGTTGCAATTGTCTTAACCTTCTCCTCAACTTCAGCTTGTAGACGAGATATCTCAGATCTTGAGTCTGCAAGCTCCTGACGGGCTGAGTTTAGCTTTCTCGAGGTTTCTTGATAGACATCTAAAAGCTGGGAATCATGTTTAGGTGGAGCTGGCCCCTTATGAATCAGTGTGGAAGATGTGAATACAGAATCACCAGAGTATGATCTATCAACCTCACTCAACTTTCTTTCAAGCAATCGAACTTTAGCCTGACTTTCTTCGTACTTCTGCTTGTATTGATCGGTTATTGATGGAGGACCAAATGAATTTCTATCCGTAAGAGCCTTTCTCTGTAGATTCTCGCCTTGTGCTCTTTGTGAGGCTTTTCTTTCAAGATCCAAGGCAACTTTCAAATCGTTGATTTCTCGTTGTAGTTTGTCATTGGATTGGCTTAATTTTTCAAAGTTTTCATCAGCAAAAATTGGAGCTTCGCCATTGTCAATGGATTCTTTGATTTTCGCCAGTCTGATCTTGAGTTGTTGCTTATCAAATGTCTCAGATGCCAATCTGTTGTGGAGAAGTTTCAAATCAGCCTTCAGTTTTGTCTTCTCTTGGGTTTCTTTCCTGATCATAGCACTTTGTTCATTCAGCAACAGCTTGATAGAGGCATATTCTTTCACAAATGCGTCCTTATCATCCTTGAATCTTTCCAAGTTGGCATCATGTTGTGTATTCAACGATCTAGTTCTCAATGCACCAGAAGCATTATTCATACCACTCTCCTTTCTCTCTTTATTGAAATTCTCATTCTCAAGTTTGAGTTCACGTAATTGAGTGGTGAGCTTGTGTGATTTCGCCCTCTCATCGTTCAGATCATTAGAGAGTTGACTTAGTTGAGCTCTGAGATTCATAATGTCATTATCATACTGCTGTTTTCCACGGTTGAATGCCACGTCCTCGCTGATTTTCTGCTGCAGCAAGTCTCTAGCCTCCTTAGCTTCATGCTCAAGCTGTTTATGCTTCACCTTGAGGTTGGCCATCTCTCTGTTCACCGATAACAGCTCGGAGGAAACATTTTGTTGCTCAACCTTCAGACAATCTCTCTCCTTGGTCAATAATCTGATTTCTTCAGCTTGTTTTCTCAGAAGATTTTTCAAGGTCTCCAGATCAGATTGTTTCTTGGAGACAGCAGTTTCAAACTGAGAGGATGTTTCTTGCAATGTTTTTAGCTTAGAGCTCAACAGCTTGTTTTCATCGACAAGTTCTTTCACACGATTGGTTGATCTACTGAAGCTAACGTTCAAGCCAGATATCTTCTCCTCCAGTTCCTTATCAGATGATGCGAGTTTATCTTGAAGATCTTTGATTTGCTTATCTTTCGTTCTGAGCAGTCCTTTCAGCATCTGGAGCTCTTCACCAAGCGTAGCCGTGTTTTCTTCATTGGATTTCTGAGAATCTTGAGTCTTCTTCAAGCTTAGCTCCAATTCTCTGATTCTCTTTGTGAGTGATGATCTCTCCTTCTCAAGATTCTCTACCAGTTGCTTGCCTTTACTCAAATCAACTTCAAAGGATTTCAACTTGTCTTCCAGATCCTCTCTGACTTTCTGAAAATCACGACGTTCCGATTCCATTTCGTTGAGAGCAGTAGCAGTCTCACCAAGTTTGGCCTCAAGTTCCTTCTCACGCTGTATTGATGTTTGCAAATCGGCTTCTTTCTCTTTAAGATGCGCCTTCTCTGTTTCTAACTGCGTACCAACTTTCAGCAGCTCCGCCTCCGTAGATACATGTTTACTGGATATATCGCTCTTTTCAGTTTCAAGATCTTGTAGCCTCTTTTCTAGCGTCTTGACTTTATCTGAAATCTGCTTGGACTTCACAACTTCTTGAGATGACTCCAGAAGAGGTTTCAAGCCGGCATATAGACTGAACCAAGGATCCCCACTGAGTTGATTATAGGCTCTGAATGCGCCCATTAAGACTTGGGAAGCCTGAACCTTCTCGATCTTTCTGCTGAATTCACGTCTTCTCAAAACACCTCTAACAATAGCTTTGAAATTAGTGAAGGTGACCTTTATCTGATGATCTCTTCTCAGTTCCAAATCAGCCAAAGCACCAGCTTTGAAAAACACTTTTGTTGAACCAACTTTATAAGTATCAGCATCCAGTCTTAAAGATTTGAGAATCAATCGACAATTCATCTGCATGTTTGAAGTGAAGTTTGTATCTGGTGAAAGAATTCTGTATCTATCAAAGAACTCTTTGAAGAAAATTCTGTTAGGAAATCCGGAGCGAACAATTCTTATACCCTCAAGGACACCATTACACTTCAGTTGTTCAATCACCAGCCTTTTATCAAACTGATGAGGCTTCTTCTTATGATTTGGTATGATGCATCGAACGAAATGAGGATGGGTTTGTGATAACAGAGTAAGCAAATCATTCAACTGCTCTTTGTGTTTCTGCGAAACTGTTCTGAAAGAGGTGCCTCTTTGAGAAGAATCAGCTGAATATAAACCAGAGATAAACCTGTTCTGAGAAGTACTCAGCATCTCAACCACACTATCCTGCAGAGGATCCCGATTCTTCTCGATCCAGCCTGTAGTAGAATATTCAACATCACCAGCATAATGTTTCAGAGTGAACTTATTGGCAAACTTGGAAGGTTTAAACCTTTCAGACTTATCTTTGCAGTATTGATTCAGTTTATCAAAGAATGAAGCATCAGAAGATTTTGGAACGATACATTCCTCTTCCAAGACAGAGAAAATACCAACTGGTTTCTGTTTTTCAATAAGATCAATGGTTTGTTGTAAATCCTGTCCAAAATCTATGAATTTCCAGTCAATGTCTTCTTTCAGGTATTCATTCTGTTCCAAAACAAACATATGATGATTGAAGAACTGCTGTAGCCTTTCATTTGTGTAGTTAATACACAATTGCTCGAACGAGTTCTCGGTGAATATTTCAAACCCAGCAATGTCCAATACACCAATGAAATGTTGACCAGCAGAGCTGTGATCTAGACTAGCATTAATGGCATCAACCAGGAACTTAAAAATTTTCTCGTAAAGTGACTTCGATAACGCATCAATTGAGAGTCTGGCTTGTGTGGCATTTCGGGATTGTTTCACTATTTCTCTACCAGCTTTGACTTTTGGGGTTAAGATTGCATCGCTGAATTGCTTTACTGAGACGCCCAGTAATTCGGAGATTTTTTCAACAGAAGACTTAAAAGTAGCTTGCTCAGCCTTGATGGACGAGAACTCAATATTACCAAGATGAAGAATGATTGCAATTAACTTGAACACCTCGTAGTAGTCTGCTCTGTCAATTCCCATGACGTCAAGGGCACTCTTAAGGAGGTTGAATTCTTTCTTATCATCAACTCCGGGAATCGAGAGGTTACCATGTTTCAGGTATGCATAGTTTGATGGCGATTTTTCCAAACCTAAAAGAGCCAGTTCCTTCTCATTGAGACCAGCTAATAACTGATAAAATATGTGATAATTTCTTTCCTTTGTTGATTGTTTGACCACTCTTGATTTTTCCAGTAGGTACCAGTCAATATGAGCGCCTGCAATCTTTCCCCCGGAATCAAATTCTATCTTGATAAATTTACCAAACCTCGATGAATTGTTGTTTCTAACAGTCTGTGAATTACCGAAAGCTTCTAAAATTGGATTGGCCTGTATGATCTGCTGCTCAAATGTCTGAAGCTTTCCATCATGCTTTGATGTGATAGCAGCTAGGTACTGAATAATCTTCTTCGTATTCTCAGTCTTACCAGCACCCGATTCACCAGTAACAAGAATAGATTGGTCTCTCTTCTCCGTTAAAAGGTTTTGATATGCCTCTTCTGTTTCAGCAAAGATATGTGGTTTAGTATCAGCTTTTGGAACACCATGGTACATATTAATGTAGTCATCACTGTAAATGGGAAGTTTGCTGTAAGGGTTGATCGCGACAAGAAATAAACCAGAGTATGTGTATATCAGATCCTCCTTGTACCTCATATCTAAGTTGTGTAGGACAGATGCCTCATTCAGATATGTCAATTCAGCAATATCATCAGCTTTGTCGAACTTGCTTGGGTTAACTTCACCGATCAGACTAGAGAGAACTATCTCATCCTGGGTATTTTGTGTCAGTACTTCAATTCACATTGAATAGTCGCTTCTAGTTGATTGTACGTACTGATCCATCCTCAAACTTTACTTTAACTTTATCAGTGTCTATGGGCTCAAGGATATAACCTTTCTTGAACACGTCTTTCTTGTCGGGAACCCAGACCCAATTTCGAGTGTCCATCAATACCTTGTTCGATTCACTCATACGGGAAATGGAGTGATCCCTCTAAGTTTCTTCGATGGGGTTGAAGCTTCGAGTATATGTTTTGTTTTCTTTTCGGAAAAGATGAGATTTGTTGTGTAAACAAAAATGTCGGTGTTTACATTTTTCCGTATTCGGATAATATCGTTCACGTGATCCTGAAGATAATTGGTATGTTCCATATAAAGCTACAATTACGATCAAGGAAAATATCTGTATACACTCTAGAATATGTCGTAAGCAGTGTAAATGGACTAAGCACGCACACTGGTGATGAAATTTGACCTCAATCCATAATGCAAAGGCTGAATGGTCACGTTATAATCTAAGTATTTGATGCATTGAATCTTCTAATACCACAATATCGATCCTGGATAAATTTGAGTCAGTTTTCCTCAGTTTCATATGATCACTCAAGCAACTCCAGGCTCCTGCTAACTAGTAGCAAACCTGGCGTAATATTTAGGACTACATGTGCCCAATAGGAGGATAAATAGCTAGCCTGCAAATGATAATAGTATGCCCGTATCCCTCTTGAGAATGCAATTAGTTGTCCAACCTTGCAATGGGTCAAGGCAAAATAACAGAAATTTCATCACCATCACGTTGATATTCCATCGACATACTCTTATGATCAGACCTTCTCATGCCGTTCTGTGCGCTATATGGGGTCTCACAGCTCCATGTAACACCAGAACTACCCGGCACAATAAGTCCACAGAGAAGGATGAAGCCGAAAATCAAGAAAGTGGCACAGATACTCCAATTGAATCAGCCTATCTAGCTAATGACGTTGAATGTTTAAAATCGTAGCTGTCCTCAAAAGTGGCAGATCGACACTACATTTCATAAATAATAAGTGTACAAAAACCCCTATCATTTACCTATTTAATTAAATTAACAAACAAAATCTTTTTTATATTGTCATGACCAAATTTAAGCTTTGATAGCGTATTTTCTTTGTGGGAAAGCAATGTTTTTCTTTCTTTGTTTTTCAGTGACTAAAGAAGCTTCATGTTTGGTTAATCTTCTTCTGATAGCTCTGGTTTTCTTAGCTCTTAAATCTTTTGGAATGTATTTTTTACCAGCGTAGAAAGCTCTGACTGAAGCTCTTTGGTTTTGGTTGATGACGGTTAAAACACGAGCAATATCTTTTCTGACAGTGTTGATTTTTGGTAAAGATGGACGAGTCAATTTTTGGACTTTCAAAGTAGCCAATTCTTGTTTCAAAGAAACTAATTGTTCTTCTAATTGTTCCTTAGCTTTGGTACGTAGTTCGTAAGCTCTTAAACCAGCCTGAATTAACTTGTTAGTAGTTGCAAACTTGTAGATGACATCTCAAAGGACCTGTCCATAGGGAGACTTTGGGTAGCTGTAGGATCATAACACCACAGTGCTTGAAGAAAGAGTATAGTAAGTGTTTGCCTGGTAGAATTTGTGCAGAGACCTCAACGTTCACTCTACTATTGAAGATACTTGAATATACCATCTATCACCGGATGTTCATAATACGAATCCCGTGTAGCAGATATTTGACACTTCAGTAGTTCACATCTTGCTTGGTTCTCTGACGTGTATCTTCTTGGTCATTGATGTACTTCGATTTCTCTCCATCTCATCTCTTTGAAACATAGAAGACTTCATAAAAGTATAATTCAACCTCCATTTCTCATTTTGACAGCTTCTTCTAGTGGAAAAATACCATGATCATGATGCTCTTTAATCTCCTCTATTTCGTTCCTTTGTACTCTTGACATACCATTTTGAATATATAGTTTCTTCTTTACTAAGGGTAAATCACTATCGAATTCACTGTTTTGAAAAGTTGATATGTTTTTCCAAATAACCACGCCGAGAGACGGGACTGCGTCTGTTGTGAAAAATTAAAGTGTTTTCGCGAATTAGTCTCACCGGGTTACACCTTAAAGTATTTGCAAAGTCCCAAAATTGACATATGTTTTTTTTAAATGGGTGGTGTAAAGGTGACGAGCAATATAAGTCACGTGATGAGAGCAAGGGCAGTCACAAATGAAATTGATGGACTCCAGAGAGGAAAACCCCCTATTCAAATCACTGGAGCAATGATTTGTGTCAGTGTTGCAGTTGAGCTATCATCAACATAGGTAAAAAGGAGATTCTACACTCAGGCAGCAGATATTCCAATGCTTCAATTCTCTTATTGCACTTTATTCAAAACCAATTTTATACAACACAAATTCAACAAATATACTAAATTAAAGATTTAAACAAAACAATGCAAAAACATGAATTGATTATATTCCAGATACGTATGATTCCATTTTTTCTCTTTTGATATCAAATAGAATCTATTCTAGTTGACCAATTTCCCTTACTTCACCTTTCTCGTTTGCTCTATCATAACTATTTGAACAAAGGAAATATCCATATTAAAATCATTTTGTTTAAGCAGAGTTCTTCAAGTTGGTACTTAACCATTCTAAACCTTCATACAAACCATCACCTGAAGTAGCACAGGTAGCTTGGATATACCATGGTCTTTGACGAATAGAGTGTAATCCTAATTTTTCTGTGATTTCAGCAGCGTTCATAGCATTTGGTAAATCTTGTTTGTTAGCAAAGACTAGTAACAGAGCATCACGTAATTCATCCTCGTTTAACATTCTTTGTAGTTCTTCACGAGCTTCAGCAACACGATCTCTATCGTTGGAATCAACAACGAAGATGATACCTTGAGTGTTTTGGTAGTAATGTCTCCATAATGGACGGATTTTATCTTGTCCACCGACATCCCAAACAGTGAAGGAGATGTTTTTATATTCAACAGTTTCAACATTGAAACCAATAGTTGGGATAGTTGTGACAATTTCACCTAATTTCAATTTGTAAAGAATGGTAGTTTTACCAGCGGCATCTAAACCAACCATCAAAATACGCATTTCTTTGCGACCAAAAAGGCCTTGTAACAATTTGGAAATAGATAAACCCATCTAGAAAAACAGCTCGTTAGTATGGTTGTTATCGACGGTTATTAAAGGTCTGATCCTGATGAACTAGTGGGGGTTTGAATTGTTGTAAGCTGTGAGGTCTTGGAAATTTCATCTTGGCCACGAGAAACAACTGTGAACGACCAATGCCAGAAACCCCAAAGAACTTGAGCAGAAGTTAAATGAGATTCAGCATTTTTTACGATGACCAGAGTGAAGTGTAATGGGGTAGGTCTTCGATCGTCGAAATCCTCTTATTGACTGGAGTCTCAATTTCAGATTTGTGGATCTTTTTGCCATTGGAATCAAATCAAAACAAACAAGTTCAAGGAGATAGAAGAAAAGGAACCACTTTTTAAGGAGAATGAATCATCGCGGTCAACTGAATAGTGTCTAGATTGATCAGAATTGCTTGGTGCTCCGAACATATCGCAATTCTAGAGTGACTCCTAACCAAGAACTCTCAAACTATCTTGATCACTTACTTATCTGTGATTTCCCGATCTAAAAACAAATCCTCAAAACAAATCAAACAAAAACAATACGATTTCAATCTAGAACAGCCCAAAAAAGCATTCTCAATAACAGAAATATCAACAATCCACTCGTACAAGATCATAACACTTTCTAAGTCATAATTTTACTCACTTTTTATCTTATTTTTATCTGGATTTTTGATCAAAATCTCGTCAAATCGAAAGAATTTTTGGGAATTTTTATGAATTTTGAAGGGGTGGACGTGTTAAAAAAAGAAAGCTTCGCGAAACTGCCAGATTAGGACAGGAGGGTAAGTCACGTGATGATAGAGTAATAAACTAACGGATTTAGATAAATTATGCCAGTGTTAAATAAAGGTTATATAATGCAATATGGTGATCATGATATGTAGTCAGATGGAACCCATCTGTTCATTGTTCGCAGTTCGCTTCTTATGTTCGCTTCTCGCAGTAGATTGACCCATAATCGCTCTTTTCTATTCAATTCTATGGAAGCAATAAATAGCAAAGGATTATAGCGACGTGGATACATCTTTATTATATGCCCTTGAATAGAAGTATCATTTCCCAACATTGATCTTGCAAGTAGAGTATTTTTGTAATGCTCGAAGGAAAATAGCGTAGGTGACATCCTCATTATCAGGTTCCCAATAGAACTCACTAAGTCTGATATGCCATGGTGGATACCCTTGTAAGTCCAAAGTTGGCGTGAATAAAACAATCAAATCTGGTTCATCACCGATCAATTCTGTCAACTCATTGGAAATCAAATTCACAGTGACGTCTTTTGGAGAAATCTCTCTCTTGTTAGCTAATTCTGCCATGGTTTTGGTCAACTCAACAATTGTTGGTTTCCCATCTTCGACCGAAAGTAAGCTGATTTCAACTCCAATAGGCTCAAGTTTATATTCTTCATCATTATCGTTATTCAATCCATAATAAGTCAAGTTTAGATGTGGAACTTTGATAACGAACGGAGGGACTGAAGTTGACCCAAAGTAGTCTGTGAGCTTCTTATAGACTGCAACTCTGAGGTCTTCAACATTGTGTTTGAGAGCACCTTCATATTCATAGATTGATAAGATTGGAATACCAGCTGCCACAGTCCAGGTAACAAACTCAGCAGCATCGTTAAGCAACCCATAAAAGCCGCCGCCTTCTTCTTGTTCCGATTTCAGATTCATGATAGCACTGATTCTCTTTGGGAGTTTGGATAACTTATTGACGTCATCTCTAATGATTTGTGGAGTTTTTGAAGGATTATAAGCCAGATTTAAGAATTTTATTCTCACTCTATTGTTAAGATATTGAATAGATCTAAAGCCAGAATAGAGGAAATAAAGCACCAAAAGAAGCAGATGGAAGAAGTAATAGAGAACCTTGTCGGTCAGAGATTCACCTACTATGCTGCGGTTTGATTTCAATTCAGCCTTCTTTAACCTTCTGTGAGTAGCTGCATCAATGTCGCTTTTTGGTGGTGATGATGATGATGTTTGGGGTGACATGATTTACCGCCCAAATGCAATAACAGGGCAATTTCAGTCGAATTTGAAGAAAAAGCTCTGCTAGTTGAAGCTAGATCAGTCAATCCCAAGAAAGAACAAGATTTAGTGAGTAACTCTACCAAGATGGACCTGTTTGCACTCAAAGAACCTGTGGCAACTCTTTGAATCTAAATTAAACTGCACGTCAGCTTCTCAAATTTATTTGAGAAATGCAAAATTACCAGAATTCGCGATAGGCACAAAAGCGACTGCCAACATCATCATATAGATCTATAAACCACACAGTTTGAACCATTGATTATGAGTCGCTCTCATTGTCTGTAAGTCACTACATTCTTCTCTGCATAAAACTGTTAAAGTGAATTTACTAAGTGGTTCAGATGGGCGAAAGCTCAGTCAAACAAAGATTCTGAGGAACTGGAAGACACATCATCGTCGCCATTATCATCACCGTTGGCATTATTCTCATTATTATAGTTCGTTCTTTCATTCATTTCAAAGTCATTATCGTCATTAAGCGTATTAGGTTGTTGCGTCTCCTCATCAGCAGACTCTGACACATCAGCTAGGTGATGACCAAAGTCTGCATGTGCTGTGCCAATATTGTTGGAGTTTCTTCCTCCTCCGGTATCACTCATGGAGCTCAATCTTGAGATATAATCATTCAAGCTACTATAGTTCATTCTAGTTGAATCATCTTCGTTTTCAAATCCTGAATCATCACCAGTGGACATCGTTAATAGTGATGGGGGTCCACGGGTCTGCGTCGTCAATCCCAATCCAAAACCTAAATCAACGGAGTAGCTTGGATTATAATCCAGATAGTCTGGGGCATCACCCTCCATATGCATTGGTGTATAATGAACAGTGGACATACTTTGTACCGGTGGATTGGGACTGAGACCTGTTGTTGAATAGCTATCTGGTAGGCTAGATGTGTTCGCTGTGCTGTCTCTTTTCTCTGATGCAATGTTCTCATCATCTGCTGCTGGCCTATTGAAGTTCATAACAACTTTGAAATGGGCTGATGAGATTGCATTCGGACATCCCCTGTATAACTCGTCTATCTCTTCTAAACTCAGGCCTTTAGTTTCATAAACCGTGAAATAAACAAAGATGATTCCCATTAGATTAAAGCCACCCCACATGAAGAAGATCTTGGTCCCCAGGGCAGCAGTATGTTTCCCTGTGTCAACAAGGTATGGCGTACTATAAGCGAAAACAAAATTAACAATCCAGTTTGTGGAAGCAGTTAACGAAGCAGCTCTACCTCTCACCCCTAAAGAGAAAATTTCACCACAGACGACCCACACAACTGGACCCCAAGATGCAGCGAAAGATGCAATGAAGACACAGACCAAGGCGATCATGATCTTGTTGGCAATTATAGAGTCAGTAGTGACACCAACAATCGCTGTGATGAGATTTGCTATCGCCATAAGACTACCACCCATTATAAGTAACTTTCTTCTTCCCATAGTTTCGACTAGAAACATTCCAGGAACAGTGGCAACAACATTAACTGCATATGTTACAAATGAGATCAAGTATGATTTTGAAACACCTGTTTTGGAAAAAAAGTTGACTCCATAATAAAAAATGAAATTGATTGAGGAGCACTGTTGAAGGGCTTGAAGTGAAACACCGGTAAGTAATCTTTTCAATTGATGTGGTCTTGCTTCATCACTTCTAAAACAATCCCAAATAGAGTAAGAGCCGAAAGATTGTTCATAATCATGACTCGCTTTGATTTCAACCAGCTCTTCAATAAGTCCTGGGTCATTTGGTGGGACCCTTCGTAGTCTTGATAATGACAAAGCAGCAGCATTTATATCATCTTTATAAACGTAAAATCTAGGTGATTCTGGTAAATATATCATTGCAACACCCAGGATGAAGGACCATACAAACTGAAGACCTATGGGTACTCTGTATGATGCGCTCGATTCAAGAGCGTGTGTTCCTTGAGAGACTGCACTCGATACTAGCAACCCCCATGTGATTGCCCATTGATATGTCACGATGATGGCACCTCTAACGAACTTGGGGGATGCTTCAGCTTGATATACTGGGACAACAGCAGAAATTATACCAACAGAGAGCCCAGTTATGAATCTTCCAATGCAGAACAAAATTAAAGTTGAGGACGAAACTTGACATATGTTTCCAACCATGAACACAACAAATGTGGATATTATGATAGCAAAACGACGACCTAGATTATCTGATAATACCGGAGCAAACAAGGCCCCGAAAAAGGTACCCAGTGATAGAATAGCAGTCATTATTGACGTTTCCTTTGTTGTGAAGGATTCTTTATTAGCAGCAAATTGGTGCCGTACGTATTCCATCTCTGATATACTATTTATAAGACCAGTATCATAGCCATAAATGAAACCGCCAACTGCTGCAAACATACCAACTGCCACTGACATGAAAACGGACTGTTTTTGTGCGCCGGGCACCACTATCGCCTCATCAGGGTCGATGAAGACGTTCCTGAAGAACTTCATAATGTAGTAGTGGGTAAAGTTTCAGATCAAAGTTGGACCGCTAGATCTTGGTTGTGGTTGTCTTCTATTGTTCTGCTTTTAAAACAAGAGGTGAGGTCTGACCCTGTAGATGAAGTGTGGAAATACCAAAACAGAATGAAGCTAGGAGGGAAAGATGTGTGATCTGGGATTAGTTATTTATGATCTGCGTAATCTTGGAGGTTCGGTAACCCTATGAGGAAGCGTTGCGATTGTTTTCCCTGACGGATGCAAAATCTCTTGATGTATATTGGAGAAATGGTTCCAATTAATTTTCTTCCCTTGGGTTATGTAAGCGAAATCAGCAAAGTGTGCGGGGATTAGCTAAACAGGCCTTCTTTAACTGACTTGCTGGTTGTTCTTGGTGTGGTACTGGCAGTGATTATATAGGGTTGATTATGGTTTAACACCAAAGATAAATTCCCGGGATACACGCAAATATTTTACTGCGTTGTAGCTTTGATGGATATTGATAACTAGTTAGGACTATATTATATAGCGCGAAACATACATGATCGGCCGAGACCAAGAAAATTAGTCAGTTAGTGATTATACGTTTACTGAGATTGTTATGATACTAAATATGACTCTCGACGTAGTTGGAAGACATTGTCTGATATAACACAGCGTATATCAAGATCGTATTTAGCGTATGCTCTGTGACACGTCTATCTCGTATCATATATTGAGATTAGGGTTCGATACCCAACCCAGCTAACTCTGCCTTGAAATATCTGGCTACCTTTTCATCAACAGCAACTTTTAAAGGAGTTAGTCCATCGTTATCCTCGACTGTACAATCAGCACCAAGTTTTGCCAATAAGATAGCAACGTCTCCAAAACCTTCAGCTAAAGCATGATGCATTGGGGTCCATCCACTGATATCCTTGACATTCAATGGTGATTTGGCATCTTCCACCAAAAACTTTACAAGACCAATGGATCCAACGGATGCTGCTCTATGAAGCGGTATCTGGGATCTCTTGTCTTTTATTCTCACAGACCCGCCTTTACCAACCAGCTCTTTCACTACATCCAGATGTTTCTTTGCTGTGGCAAGATGAATTGGTGTTAGACCCGTACCCGTTTGTAAATTGACATCAGGTTGAGGTTCATGGGTCAGCAGTAGTTGAACAACTTCTAGATTACCTACCGAAGCAGCAACATGCAGTGCAGTCCATTGTGAATCATCTACATAATCATCAATGTCAATCTCTAATGATTTAACTAGTTTCGTTTTATCTCCATCCTCAGGAACTTTCTGAAACTTTGTAGGATTTAACAGTATGGATGCAATCTCAAGATGACCAAATGCAACAGCCCAATGTAATGGGATCTTACCATCAAGATCCTTAACTAACACGTCTTTAGGATTCTGTGAAACCAAACCTTTAACTGTCAATGTTTTGCCATCTCTTGCGGCTTCATGCAATGGGAAACTAGGTAAATCCATGGTAAATGCTCCAACGTAGCCCTAGTCTATTCAACTTATGAGGTAACAGATTTTTCTCTGTGTGTCAGCCTCGGGTGTGAATTTAGGGATGTTTTCTATTCCTATGTGACAAAATGCAGACCAAGATGATGGCCATTATCCACAGAGTTATATGAAAGCACAATTTCCGGTTTAAGCACCCCGGATCTCACAATCGTAAAGGCAAAAAAAAGCATGGAAGTAAACCAAGGACCAGCCCAGCTCGAAGGTACTTATAAGCTATTTCCAAACCAATTAGTTGCTAGAAACTTCGTCGAAATATCCAGAATATGAGCAATCAACGTGACTGGAACGCATTCACAAGAGAAATACAAAACCGTGCTCGCAAAATCCAGTATCAAGCTGGTGGTTCTGGTGGCGGTCCAAGAGGTCCTGCTGGTTTATTCACAGGTATCGGTGGGTTATTATTACTTGGAGGATCTGCTGTTTTGTTGAATTCAGCTCTATTCAATGTTGATGGTGGTCATCGTGCTATTATATATTCCCGTATAGGGGGTGTTCAACCTCAAATTTATGCTGAAGGTACACATTTTGCTATCCCTTGGTTCCAAACCCCAGTTATTTATGATGTCAGAGCTAAACCAAGAAATGTTTCATCATTGACTGGTACCAAAGATCTACAAATGGTGAACATCACTTGCAGAGTTCTATCGAGACCAGAAGTTGGTTCATTACCAAACATCTACAGAACTCTAGGTACTGATTATGATGAAAGAGTTTTGCCATCTATCGTCAATGAAGTTTTGAAATCTGTTGTTGCTCAATTCAATGCTTCACAATTGATCACACAAAGAGAAAGTGTTTCAAGATTGATTAGAGAAAACCTTTTGCGCAGAGCTGCCAAATTCAACATCACATTAGATGATGTTTCCATTACTTATATGACCTTCTCACCAGAATTCACAAATGCCGTTGAAGCTAAACAAATTGCCCAACAAGAAGCTCAAAGAGCTGCTTTCGTTGTTGACAAGGCCAGACAAGAAAAACAAGGTACTATTGTTAAAGCCCAAGGTGAAGCTAAATCTGCGGAATTAATCGGTGAAGCCATTAAGAAATCCAAAGATTATGTTGAGCTAAAGAGATTGGATACTGCAAGAGAGATTGCACATATACTATCAAATTCTCCAAACAAGATCATCTTAGATAACGAAGCTTTACTATTGAACACTGTTTCTGATGCTCGTGCTAAGAAATGAGAAAATGACTTCACGATATCAAATCCATATACTTTACCCTTTCATCAACCCAAATTAAACAAAAGAATCATTGCTCTTCAAGATCCTGTACATAATTCAAGTATAATCAATTCATGATTCTTTTTTCTACTACGCTGTTTGAGGTCTGTAATAACCTACTCTTTTCTGTGTGTATGGAGAATGGCTGTGTAATCGTTTATATAGCTTCAGTAGCAAGGGTATGATAGAGAAAATGTAGTGAAGCTAGATGAATTATCAAAGCAGAATGGTTTTCTTGTTTTGACTCTGTTGATCGTGATTATTATGATCAGCTGGTATTATTGATGGGGAGCTCAATCTTCAACATCTGTGAAGTTCAATTTGGTTGGTTTTGTACTAGTGGAATGAGTTAGTCTATGAATGGGAATGTAATAACTTAGTGAACTTACTTTGCAAAAAATTTATTCTTATGAGCTGTTAGCTTCTGAGAGCATGGTGACATCAAGTTGTCAGTTGGAGATGCAAAGACACCTTGTCTTGCTGGAGCTGTCCCTGATCCATCGACTGATCCAAAATTACGCTGAAACATCTTCTTTTGTAGATTAACACCTTGATTTAGGTTTCTGTGTAAAGGTTGAAATTGAGTAGACATTGGCTTGTGCTTTTGGATGTAGTAACGCTTTTGATGGAATATACCTGACTTCTACGAGGTTCTGGATTGATTGATTCTGTGGGTTACACTGCGAGGAAGGCTCTGAAGTCTGAATTGAGTTTCTCAAAGATCACTCGAAGGATTTGATCCAAGTGTTTACTTTTTGCCGGATTAGGAAGTCAAATTGAAAACTACCAGTGCTCGAAACCAATTCAAAACATCCGTCCACTTTCTTCTTTATAAAGCGAAGCGGTTTTGTATGGTGCCATCATGGTCTGTTTGTGTTTGACTCCTATTCCTCAATTGAAGTGACATTACCAGAATTGTAGAATGTCCTTCACTAATATTTGAACCTCCAGATTCTATTATCACTAGACACTACTGGATGTTAGCTGAGTCCTGGACTTCTGTCTTATATAAAATTTAGTGGGGCCGCGAACAACTTGAGCTAGTACAGAAGGGTAGGCCGAAGGGGTCCAGCGCTCCAGGCAGAGAAGGGGGGCCTATGCTGCCAGTGAATGGCCCTAATATTTTTCCTGTAGTGCCTGGCCTCATAATCCCGGGCTCCCACCAACGCCATTAATTGAAGAACCCAAAGTGGTCATAAATGGCTCAGTGTAACGAGTTTGAGAGACCAGAACCCTCCTGTACTGATACCAAAGACCATTGGCTCTCACGACTCCCAAAAACAGAACCTTTTGAACCCTTATAGGTCAGTCTGCCATTTAAAATCGGGTCAATTCCAGAACGAGAACTCATGAAGCTCCAAAGAAATTCCAGCAAAACCCATTGAAATTCGCGTCACACAAAAAATGAAAACATCCAAAACACACGCAACCTGATATCAACATTTCTACAAAAAATTGAAAGCAAAATGGGACTCAAAGATAAGTGGAACGAGCTCGTCTACTCCTTCCGCTCTGAAGACCGTTATGCGGATTACGAATCTCACAATCACCACGCAAGAACAGCCGATGCGACCACCGCTTCAACAGATGCTGCTGTTGCTGCTGCTACAAGATCCGATGGGATCCAGTTGAGTGATCTCGATGATGGTGAAAGTGCTGGTGGAATCTCCCACTCTACTGAAGGTGTCAGTGAGACAATATTGGCGTGGAGACACATAGAGACTTGGACTAGCGAACACCATTCAGATCTGAATGCTTCGCTAGCTGATCCATGTACTAGATTGGATATCACTAGAGCGGAAGAAGATTTAGGTATTCAATTCCCGCCTCCTGTGAGAGCATCCTTAAGAATCCATGATGGACAAGAAGATTTGGATAGTTTGACCGGAAGTGGAGGATTGTTTTTCTCTTTATCACTCATGAGCTTGGATGATATCGTGGCAAAGACCAATGCTTGGAGATTGGTTGCTCAGAGAGTAGAATTGGAAGAGAAAAATAAAAGAGAAGAAGCTGCTCGTAAGAAGTTAATCTCTCCAATTGGCTCTTCTGCAGAACTCGACAACGTCAAATCACAATCAGCTACTTCGTTGATTGAAACGAAGCCAGGTTATGGAAAAGTTGAGGATTCCGAACACGTTGATCCAGATTTACAGAGAAAGATATCGCTGAATCGTCATCAACCAAAGACCATTCACTCTCAAATCCCAAGACAACAATCATGCCCTCCAGGTGCCATTCAACCGGTTTATGCAAATGCAAACTGGATCCCTTTAATTACCGATAATGCTGGTAACCATATTGGTGTTGATTTAGCTCCTGGTCCAACAGGTATCTGGGGTCAAGTTATCATCTTTGGTAGAGAATTTGATACCAAGTTCGTTTTGGCTCCAACTTGGGGTGACTTCTTGTTGAATTTTGTGAAAGACCTTGAAAGTGGGAACTACTGGATTTACAATGAGGAAGATATATATTCTGGCGATGGTGAGCTTGTATTTTATGACCAAAAGTTGCGTAAAGAAGTGCCATACCTACAAGTGTTATCGTCAAGAGTCATAAATGCTTGGAGGTCACAACAGAAGGACTTACCACCTCAACCAAAATCTGAGGTTAAGAAAACTCATGTTTCGCATATCGTTCCAAATCAACCTGAGAGAGTGATTTCCACTGATATCACCAACAACAAACTAGTTGATGAGCTTGATGATCCAGAAGAATCCAAGAAAACCGCAACCATTGAAGTGACAGAGGCTATTGTTGATGAACCAGAAGAAGAAAAAGAAGATTTTGAGCTGAATAAAGAAGTTGAAGCAGTGAAAGGGGAAGCTACTAAGGAATTAGAGTCTGACAAGAAAGAAGTCATCGTAGATGCTGTTGATGAAGCAGCACCACCTGTTTCTGAAGAGAGTGATGACAAGACATTGATTAATGATTTTAAGGAAGTTGCCATTTGATTTTACATATTTACATAAAAACCCCAAAAATAGTACATTTATTACCCATTAGCTCTTTTTAATTACCAAATTATTCTTTGTAGTTGACTTTCATTATCCCATGAGAACTTGTAGAAGAGGAAAACAGAAGTTGTGAATAGATTTATCAAGGCAAACCACCCCAATTCCAAACCTAATCTTTTCAGTGTTATGTTCCTCAATGATTCACGGTAGGAGAATATTGGTTCATATGGAACAGCTGCAAATATTCTGAAAAAAAGATAAGGTGTAATGTAATATCTTGGTTCAAACAATGGAGATGGGACAATAGTTAATAAAGTACAACCGAACCATGCCCATATGCTGATACCAGTAGGTTTCAAAGGTAAATCATTTGGAGTTTTGAAAGGCAATTCCACTGTTGACTTGAAGTAAAATGCATTGGTATTTAAGACATTGAGAATCGTGTAAAATGAAAAATGATACACTGGGGAGAGCAGGTATTTTGTGTACCATCTCAGGTTTATGATCTTTCTCCAAAGATAGAAAGTATAGTGTCTGTTATCTGCCAACAAAAATGGATGGACGACAGTAAAGAACCTTATGAAGAACATAATGACCAGCAGTTCAAAAAATATAAACAACGGTCCTATTCTGTATCTTCTGAAATAATCACGAGTAAAATCTGGTGACATCCAAACTGGCCAGCTCAAAACAGTAATGAATGTCAAACAATAAAACACTTGAGCAAAATGTAATCCAGCAACATGATTTTCCCTATCTCCCAAAGTTATTCCTCTGTTATATACTAAAAACAAAAAGAAGAGAACACAGTTGATCACATATGGTAGACAATAATCATTGAAATCTTCAACAAACTGGATGATGAACTTGATACAGTTATTGAAGAAATGGTCAGTGAATTGTTTCTGAATCATTGCCCTTCTTTCAATGACAAGAACTAGAACAAACAGACTCCATATGATGTTCGTTTGTCTTATCAAAACGCTCAATCCTCCCAATATTGCAGAGAGTCTTATACTCTTCTTGTCCCCATATGGCAATGCAATAGCAACACTAGCTGAACTCAATATAAGGACATTAGACCACACGTCAGTATAGAATAATGAATAGTATGTCGATAATATTGGGAAACTCATGATACTGGCAGGCCAGAACCCCAATGGATTCAAAATAAACAATGGATTCAGAGCAATTGGTAGTGCAACAGTACCAGCAATCGTGTTCAGTAATCTCAAACATGTAATGCCAATTGGGTCCACTGGTAAATGTGAGAGCTGTAGCAACTTTGACCATATGTAACCGATGTAATAGAGACCTGGTGGTGTTGTGATTTTTGGATTCCATGTCTTGAAATCCCCATTGAAGTATTGTTGAACCATTGGGATATGGAAGATTTCATCTATGAATTGTTGGGTGACGAACTTTTTGGAAATCACTATGGTAATAGTGACATATGATATCAATATGATTGGCCATGCGATGAACCAGTTGAAAATTAGGGATTTTGTTATTTCATCTTCAAGATCTCTCTCTGGTGTTTGTTCCCGTGGCTGGTTAGGCAAGGTTTCTTCCGGCATTTTAAGGAGTCTTCAGAATCGATTGATGGAGATCAGTACATTATCAAAGGGAAGAAACAGAATGCTTTCTGGTGGAAGAATTTTGAGTTCCTCAGTAAATCTCTGGCCGGTTTCGCGAAGTGGTGATGATTGATCATCGCTCAACCGAGCATAAACAGAGCCTTAGACTCTTTTGAAAGCGAAGAAACCCTGGCCAGCAACCGCGAGACTCCTGAGAATAGATGTATCTGGGATTTGTATTCCTACTGTCGAGCTTTCTGCGGCTTGTCATTGCAGATGACGACGATGACTGGTCTACACCCTCATTCAGAAGGGCCAATGCCGTTCGAAGCCAGAGAGACGTCAGTTCCAATGTCTCAATTGACCAATTCACTTCCACCGGTGTATCACTGTCTAATACCGTTTTTGCTAGCGAGGGATACACGTTGTCCGCGTTGGAGAATGTGTTGAGCATCCTCAAGTTTGGGGTTGAAAACATCGTGGTTGACCTGTATTGGAATGAGCATCTCAAGAAATTCCAATTATGTCCTGTTCAATTTGGCAACTCGTTGGATGATTTCACCAATAAGACCGAAGAGTATTTTCAAAAGGGAAGTGTTTCATATAAGTGTCAGGTTGGTATGAAGTTGGATGACTTGATCAACACTCTATTGACCTATCTTAAAGATAGTGATACCAATCTATATGCCAATTTGGTTGTTTTGATTTTCAATCTGAACTATCTTAACAAAGATATTGCATATGACGCAAGCATAACAGGGGGATCTAATGACACATTATCAATGATTTTGAATACCTATTTTGGTGATAGGCTCTATACTCCTGCATTGTTGAAATCAGACCGTCTGAATCACCTAACATATGACCAAAATCAAGAGTTAAGCACATATGGATATCCCAATCTCACACAGTTTCTATTCACTAGTAAAAATCGGATGCTTGCTACCATATGGAATGATAATATCCCTTCTAATTCATCATATAACGACAAGGACCAAGACGCATACATATTCAACCAATCAACATTTGGGGCCTCAATTTATCCATACTCTGAAATTTCTGACATCACAAACGAATATGCTTTCAATACCACAGCAAAAAAGAGTTGGAGATATGCTTATGATACCCCAGATGATAAATTCTCAGCTGAGACAATTTACAAGATGGTAAGCAATGGATATACCCCTATAGTTAATCATACTTTACAGAACGTTGATGATATAATGGATCTACTGAATGGTTCACTATGGTCATGGAATTCAACCGAGCCATTAAGTCAACAGGATGCTAGAAGGCTCTATGAAGAGGATGATGAAAAAGTCCTACAAAAGGCTTATCAGTGCGCTACTACGAATCAATCTGGTACTTGGTTCGTGTCGAATTGCTATAGGTCGACTTATGTCGTTTGCAGAAACAACTATGATCAGTTTGATTGGGTCCTCAACACAAACAGGTACACTTATTTCCATGCTTCAGATGCTTGTACTGATGGATATTCATTCACTGTTCCAAAAACTGCTTTGCAACAAAAATCATTGAATGATTACTTATTGAGAATCAATGTCAATGAGTCTGTTTGGATTGATTTGAATTCAATAGCTGTTGACGATTGTTGGGTGACTGGTGGACCTTATGCCAGCTGTCCTTACCAAACTGTTGCAAGCAGTAGAAACTTTGTGAAAATGATCACACCAACTAGTGTATTGTCATTTGTCATACTGGTCTTGATTTTCCTTTTGAGACTGAAGTCTGTTCCTGTTCAAGATAATAGAAAGCATTGGAAAAAACTTGTTACACAATACGCTGAAAACGAATACGAAGGTGTACCATCATGAGAGGAACTAATTTGAGAACCCTATATGACTAATCATCTAATTGACCCTCCGGTTTTTGTTATCCCCTCACAAAGCTCAATCAAGTCACTGCCGAATACACCATCCTCTTGTGATTCCTTGATGATACTATCCTGAGGACTCCAAATTTCATAAAATCTAACTGTTTGATCATTGGCAGCAACGCAAATCGCACTTGAATCTGGCGATAGGACTGCTGATAGCACCCTCAACTCCAAAGATCCGTTTACTTGAACCAATGGCGTCATTTTTGGATATGCATAAACAGTGATTATTGGTGGATTGAAACTCTCCCCAAATCCAAACGTTGCGACTATTTGCTTTTTTCTTGTTGACCAGAGTAATGATGTTATTTGTCCCTGTGTTTGAATTGCATCTAATAGTGTTCCAGAATTAGTATGCCAAAACCTGATGTGTTTATCTTTACTTCCACCGCCTGTGGCTAATAATGATTTTGACCATGGACAAAAAGCTACTGCCTTGACTGCAGCCTGATGAGGAAGTGCAAATTTCATTTTTGGATTTTGGATATCTTCAATATCCCATATGGTACAAAAATTATCATTACCACCGACAGCAAGTTGCTTCATATCTTCACTCAACGCCATACCTATTGTTTTGTTTTGTTAGATCAGTTATAAGCCATCGAGATCGTCTTTGATATATACATACCGCAAACTTGTTGATTGTGACATCTCATCTGTTTGACTAAGACCAATCTTGTGTCTTCTTGAATCTCAAAGATCGAAACATCACCGGACTCATCACCAGCAAAGAAAATCGTCTCAGATCCTGGAGCCCAGGTTATACAGCATATGCCACTTTTGCTCCGAGTAGAATACTCAAATATCACAATTTGGAGCTCTTGTGAAATCAACGACAATCTACCAGTCTTTGACCCAATCACAAGCACATCTCCATCAGAAAAGGAAACGCATGAGACAAGATCGTGCTCCGGAAGCTCGAGCAAGTAAGCGCCCTCTTCATTAGTCCAGAGGTAAACATCTGTCAAGAGCCCTACTGCCACCCTGTTAGTTGCCTTTGACCAAGAGACCAAATTGGTATAAAAATCATTTCTCAAACACGGTGCATCCAAGACTCTATAGGGAACAAAAGACTTGACTGTTTTCTTGGATTTGGGGGAAGAGCCGAAGGATGAATCTGAGTCCATTGAAGTTCTGCTTGGGATGGCGGTTGTCTCGTCTGATGAGATCATCGAGAAGATAGGACTATTGTGGGAACTGCTCATTGAATATGGTGAATTTGAGCTTGATGAGTTGAAAGGATCTGAGTTTCCAGCAGTTTTAATCCCACTGTTTGAGTGATTTGATCTTACTCTGCTGTGATTAGAAGTGGGAGAAAACGTCAACACTCTATTTTGAGGTAAGAAGTTCAAAGCTGTGGCAATTGGATCTCGTTGGTTTTCAGCTTGGGGAATAGCACCAAAGGCAATCGATCCTTCGTTTGGTTGGGTTTGGTTCAAGTTCAATAGTGATTCATCTCTGACGGCGGGAATGCCCATTCTTCTGACCAATTGAGAGCCCTGCTGGTTCACCGAGGACGGGGCCCAATAAGCGCTTGAGGAAGCGCCTGACGGGATGAACCTGTCCATTATGTGTTCGTCGTGGCGTGTTGTGAATTGTTTGAAGCAGTTGTTGAGCATAGACAGGAGGCAGATTCAATGTTTACCTTTTTTTTGTATATAGGCAGATCAGGTCTATGGGAAAAGAAAAAACTGAGGTGCTGATTCGAGTTGAGCTTTATGACGGGCGGTGAAAGGGGAATGAACAAGCGAATGAATAATAGCAATAGACTAAACGCAATAATGAATATGATAGCAAATCAAAGCGACAGTTGATCGTGTTGTTGTACTGAAAAGGCACTTCAACCACAGCGTATGAAACTTTCAACCCCGAGAAAATTCGGCTCTTGCTTGACAGCGGCGCACAAAAAAAAAGTGACACAAAACAAAAGATACACGATCTTCAATGGTCATTCACAGCCAGTACGACAAGAATCAAACACTACAAACTTTAACATGGAAATTCATGGGTATTAGTCATTACGTAGTCATTCATTCATACTGCAAAACTCTCAATGTGGCACCTTAGTCCACCATCAACGGCCCATTGTTTGGCATGGTCAACTAGACCAGTTGGCCCTGCTGCAATCACCCAGATCTTGCTCTTCTCCACATTCTGATGCCGCGTATCAAGGTCCCTGCAGCAGACACAGCTCCCATTATTCGTATATGTAGGACCAACACATTCGGATTGAAGACACCATTCATAATGCTCAGAGTTCAAGTTTGGACGACCATAAAAGATGTGAATAGATTTGGGAATCTTGATACTTTTGAAAGCTTCAGCATCAATCTCTTCTGGCGATTTTGTCAAGACTTTCGATGAACCGACACGGGTATCGCTTCTGTAATCACAAGTACCAGAGATGTCAATGTTAACATTCTCATGTTCTTCAAAGTTTTCACGCCCAAGTGTACTCAGATCACTTGAGGAAGAGTGCTGTTGATGAGCTTCTTTGTAATTTTTACCTACTGTTGTGAAATCAATCTCATCTGGTTCTTCGCCAAGCTGGGTTGATCCATAATCGTTGACTTTATGAACAATATTCTCTTGAGTCTCATCTTCATAGTAGTCAATGAATATATCATCCTCTTCAATATCACCAGTAATATAGCATTCAATCCCTTGTAGCCCACGAAAGTTGTTCAGTAGGTTTAGGTCTTTGATATCCTTACAGACCCAGATAAGACGTACTGAGATCCCATTATAGTTCAGGATCCTTAGTAGCGGAATACCAAATGAGATACCACTCCCACCAACGATAATCAATACTCTTTTAGCATCAATAGTATATCTCAAAGGAGATGTGTTAGCTATAAGCCTTGACTCACTGAAGGTTGATTCAAACATTCTACTAAACATCGTTGGCTCTTTGATAAAGGGAAGTTTTGGTTCAAACGCACCAGTAACGTAGTAGTCCTTGTTAGTCTGTAATGGAAAGTTACCTCTTCTAACAATCAACTTGACGTTATTATCGTTTGGTAAAGATGCAATGGTGAATGGATGAGCCAATGGAACAACCTGATAAAACATGTTTTTGAGCCACCCACTTTTGTTATTTATACGAAGATGTGCACCAGGTAACGTTGTCTTCTTCAGAATAGCTGTTGACGGAAACTCCACCACTGCTAAACTTGGAGATATTGGTATGACTGAGATTTTAGTTTCTAAGGTATGCCTTACCCTATAAATAATCTGATATGATAGGATTGATATGTTCAAGATTGTGTATAAACCAATACCAGGCCTAGCATGAAAATGCAATGCAATGACAGAAGTCCATGTCATAATGTAATGTGATAAATAAAATAATTTAAATGATGCCCTTCTAAGTCTTGGTAATGAGGTTATAGCGATCAAAAGAAATGCAAATAATGCAACAAATCCATAGATGTTCTCAAGCTTCCAACACTTCTTTATGACGTTCCCACGCTTGAAATATACGACGTACAGTATCGTGTGAAGGGTCCCTTCTAAAACAACTATCCTTGAAAGCCACTTGTGAATAGGCAACAATGACAAGTATAACACTCTAGGTAATGGTGAAGGTCTTAATGTAATGAACAAAAGAGCGGGCATACATGCCGCTGAAACACGACCTAGCCGCTTAGTGATGAACATCAAGTCATTATATGTATCAGCATAGTTTAGGATAAAGCTGAAAAATCCCCAAAATAGAATGAGTTTTAGAGTTGGTGAGTGTTGGTATATTCTGTGGAACAGTGATTTATGAGGCGTATGATGGTTCTTAGTAACCAGCTTCGATGAGATTATCGAGTTCCATATTGGTATCAGTAGGATTATGACAGCGGTTGCAATAAGTGTGATGTTCCCATAGCGTTGGCCAACCTCTCTTCTTAGATGCCTGTAATCGGGTGTCATTTCATCGACCCACTTAGGCATTTTGAAATAGGATTTCCAATCCTGTGGATGGTAGTTACTTCTCCTCATTCTTCAATCTGTCAGACTTCCTTTTATCACCACTAGATCAACGAGAAACACAGTTGAAGGACCTCTGAGTTCACAAAAAATGAAATGAATACTGGAAATAATCAATTTTTGCCTAGCAATGCCACAACTCTCAATACACAAGAAAAACACCCCAGATCCAGTTCCTATAGTACTGTAGAAAATAGCAGTGTCGATTTGCCTCCTGCTATAATGGAGACTGAAACTTGATCTATAGCTCTCCGGAATTCTATTCCTCTATGGGGTCAAACGTAATTATCAAAACGGTCAAATGTTAACAATTGCTGTTGAACCTGATCCTTTCTTTATCTTTTCCATCAGTACTCGTCGTAGAAGGCAAAGGCGATTTTCGCACCACGTTGTTTTATTTGGATCACAAAGGAAGGTTTCTGCGGCGTAGCATTGGGGTTCTCTCAGTCACGTGAGATGTTATAGGGTTGTCAAAACATCCAAACATCCAATATTTGTTTTTCGGTTACGGGCAACAAAATAGGCCCTGTTTCCCACGCACAACCATGCTGGAGTTTCTAGGCATGTTTCGGTAACCGCACACACGGAGCGATCTCCCTCTACGGATGAAGGTCTAGGCAAAGGATTCCCATCGCCAGTTTCAAGAAAATCTTTTCAGCAGTCTCAATTCACAAACACTCGCGACCTTGGGAAAATTGAAATATTTAATTTTATAGAATTAAAGGTCTAAACTAACATCAACACAAAGACGATAACAAAACATAAGCAAAGATGTCTTTACCAGCCAGTTTTGATCTTACTCCAGAAGATGCTAAATTGTTATTAGCTGCTAACGTTCACTTAGGTTCAAAGAACGTTCAAGTATGTAATCTCAATCTTGGAGGGTACTGAATATAAGTTTGAAAAGTTTCAATGTTTGGACATAAAATCAAAGGTTTCAATACGCAGAGAGAGAAGGAACGAAGATATCCAACCAGTCGAGTGTTCATCAATCATCAGAAGCTGGAATCCTTCAGGTATCTTGACTACATATGCTAAATCAATGAATTCACACATGATTTTCTTCGAGGTCATCAATACTTTGTCAATATTCAAATATCATACGGTCCTCTAGCTTCATCAAACATATTCTCCACCTGCACAATACTGAATCCAATATTTAGAATACTAACATCGTTGTTTATAGACCCACAATGAACCATACGTTTACAAAACCAGACCAGATGGTGTTAACATCATCAACATTGGTAAAACCTGGGAAAAAATTGTCTTAGCTGCCAGAATCATTGCTGCTATCCCAAACCCATCTGATGTTGTTGCTATCTCTTCAAGAACTTTCGGTCAAAGAGCTGTCTTAAAATTCGCTGCTCACACCGGTGCTACCGCTATTGCTGGTCGTTTCACTCCAGGTAACTTCACCAATTATATCACCCGTTCATTCAAAGAACCAAGATTGATCATTGTTACTGACCCAAGAACTGATGCTCAAGCCATCAAAGAATCATCATATGTTAACATCCCAGTTATTGCTTTAACTGATTTAGATTCCCCATCTGAATACGTTGATGTTGCTATCCCAACTAACAACAAAGGTAAACACGCTATTGGTTTAATCTGGTACTTAATTGCCAGAGAAGTCTTACGTTTACGTGGTTCATTACCAAACAGATCTGAACAATGGAGTATCATGCCAGATTTATTCTTCTACAGAGATCCAGAAGAAGCTGAACCATCTGCTGAAGATGCTGAAGAAGAACAAACTGAAGAACAAACTGAAGAAACCCAAGACTGGGCTGCTCAACCTGCTGAAGCTGACTGGGCTGCTGAAACTGCTGAAGCTGCTGATGACTGGGCTGCTGCCTCTGAACCAGCCCCAGCTGCTGAAGGTGTTGCTGCTTGGTAAATAACTAAATATCTAATGTAAAATCTATCTTTGTTTATTATAATTGATATAAAAAAAGTAAAAAAAGCCAGTGAATGCACTGTAAGAAACTGATGACTCAACCTAAAGACTGAGTGTTTATCAAGTAACTATCGACATTACGTTCTGGTCATTATTATTTCAAGATCGTTACCCTCCGCAGGAATTCGCGCTCCTTCCAAAATAATCAAGAAAAAAAGAACCACCATAGTTAACGTAAAGCACTACTGAACAGCTAGTTTAAGCTTCCTTCACTTTCTTCCTCCAACCCCTCACTCAATCCATAATGTCTGCTCCTGCGAAGGCAAGACTTCAGCAAGTCTTGAAGCTTCAAGCAAAAATCTTTCATCAAACCTACAACCCAGAGCAAATACGTACTGGTTCCAAGTACCTAACACAAAAACTCAAAGGCCCTAAGATCACTGAATACTATGGACCAACTGATTTCATGACCACCAGACAGTTGAACAAAACTTTCCCACTATACACATTCATTGACCCTGAGGAAGAATACAGACTGGATATTTTGAGATCGTATGCGTTTTCTATCTTAGCATTTCATGCCACAACGAATACTAACATATTTATAATAGTCGTAAGCGTAGAGGTAAAGGTGCCCCAGCCAAGAAGAGAGAAGCTCCAGGTGACAATAAAAAGAAGAAGAAATAAAAGATTGAATGAAGGTACTGGATTATTTGTACATAGAACTAAATCACTGCATGTTAATGAAATCATATGATTACTGTAGGTTATCTAATTAGCAATCAAAACTCCCCTTTGATATCGTCCCATAGTTCTGAAGTCGATACAGGAGTTGCTGGTAGTGCAGAGTATAGTAGCTTGTAAAGTCTGTGTCTCTCAACATGAACTGGATGGCCTCTCATAATTCCAGATAACGTTTTTTTGGAAATGTATGCAGATTTCATTTTGTTTAGGACATTATTGAAAGGTTCAAACATTTGGGATATACTGATTGGTTTGATCGCTATATTCAAATAGCCATCCTTGTTCAAAAATCTCACTCCACCTGGGATTCTTTTGTAGTCTTTCAATCTCAAAAGGATGACAAAAATTGGAAAGTGGTTCAACAGAGCAGTGAATATTTCCAAAGAACCAACAATTATGGATATGGACAGCTGGGTCACGGTGAAAGTCAAATAGAATGCCAACAGAGTTGGCAACAAGAACATCAAGACAGTGAACATCAAAGTTCCTAGCAGCAACTGGTCCAGTTCATAATCATGCAAATCAACTCTATTTCTCAAAACATTTTTCTTTTTACCGTGAAACAAATAGAACAAGCTTCCAATGATGTTCAGTTGCCAGTTGAAGATTTTAGCAGATGCATAGTAAAAACAGTAAATATGAAAAGTGATTAAGGACAACAAGTCCGAAAAAATGGCTATGGAAAAAGTAGCACCAAAAACACTACTGTAGACAATGAATGACACAACATAAGAAGTATATGGTGCTAATGGGTTGACAAGTAAAGCCTTCCAGAACTCAATAATCCAACGGAACAAGTCACTTAAGAAAGCAGATAGCTCGTTATTCAGTTTGATACCACCTGGAGAGCTCATTAGCCACACAGATAGAGAGTTCAAATCAGAATACAAAATCCTAGAGACAATCACTCTGTTAAAGAAGTCCGTTAATAAAGTGATATTTTCCTTCAACAAGGATCTCAGTATCATCCCAATAATAATATCATTGACGATCAGCCATAGAGTATTGTAGAGCCTGATATACTCAGGGTACTCTTGAATGGGGAGCCTCTTGGCATTATCATCTGTGGATCTAAACTTTTTAGTAGTTTTGAGGTACTGAATTGGAATGTATGAAAACTGCTGAAGTCTCAGATCAATTTGTTGTGCAGTGGCTGATATTTCCACAACTGGTCTCCACTTTGCTGAAAATCTAAAATTCAAGAGCCTTAGTAAGATAAGCATCAAATGGCGTATACCAACGATGGCGTAAATTGTAGGCTTTGTAAATGGTCTTAATATAACTCTCTGCATAAAGACAAAGAACAATCCAAACTTCTCTTGTAAGGCCATTGGGAACTCTTTTAGAAAGCTCGCACAGTCCCATGCAATTTCCACATCAGGATGAAGTTTGATGAGTTGGTTTCTTTTGATCCAGCATAGGTTCAGAGAATCGACAACTCGGTTAAAGTCCTGTTCTTGTTGTGTTGTCTCTCTTGGGTGGTAATTCTTCAATAGTTCAGAAAGCCTGCTTTCTTCTGATCTAGATTTTCTATTCACAAGAAATGAAAGTGTTATTGGTTCAGCTGAGTAGAACTGTAGCATTGTGGGCAGTGGTGGCTCATATACTATGAGGAGCAAGTCATTGCCTATTATGGTGTTGTTAACAGTTTTGAAGCAAAGTAGTGAATCATCAATGTATTTTCCAAAGTATCCAATGACAGATAGTTCAAGTGCCTCGATCTCATATTTTCCTGTAGTGAGATTCTTTTTCAAGCCAGTGGTTTCCAACTCTTCAATGTCTGAATTATAGTGCAATAATGTAATGACAACAAACGTTGATTCAGTGACCAGTTGACCCAAAATAACGGCATTTTTGCTCTCCAACTTGGAAGTGTCGAGTAGATCTGAGGGCCAGTACACCTGGACTGTCATGTGGTGGGGTTCCTGTGTGAGTCTTGTCAGCTTTGCGTGCGCTGTGAGAGCTTTTAAAGTGACACTTTCAGAGATCTCCTACTTTTTGGTGATGTTGTCCTCTGCCAATGTTGATCGGGCGACTAACTGTTGTAGGGGTGGAGCTTTATTGGCTTTGATATTGTAGTGCTTTGTCTCAAAACAGTCGAGTGGTTCAGTATGATCGCTCAATAAGAACAACAACCCAGGCAGGAAACGGACTCAGAATGCGCTCAATGATTCGGCCTCTCACTTCATGTTAGCAGCTGCTGCAACGCGCCTAAAAAATTCCTAACACTATGAGTGGCACAGGACAAGTTCGCGGACTGTTCGCTAAACTTTTTAGATAGGCTGTACTTTCTAACTATTTATAACAAGCATCGAGGCATTGTCAACGCTGTGTCCACTCCATTTCCAGACATCTACACTGCCGCTGACGTTGCTTCTGTGAAGCAGACAGCACGGGCCGCTTTCCAGTCAGACTTGTCACTCGGTTGTGGGTTTCTCCTGCATCACAAAGGGTCCTCACGGCCATCATCAGAATTCGCAAAACAAAGAAACCACTTTCCCAGGGTCTTCTTCTTCTTGACTATTCAAGTTACTATATCCACAAAAATCTGGTTCCTAAACTAGGACATATCTCATGAGTGAGAAGAACACACTGCCAAAGAGGCCTAAATTATCCATTGTGCCTCCTACGCCAGATGTTCCTGATCTCTCCATTGACCTGGCTTCACCAATCGATTTGGAAGTTCAGCGGTATGCTTGGGAGAAGAAACATTCCAAAGCAGAACTAGATGATTCTCCACATAAGGGGGGAAAGGTACGAAACAATGGGCAATTCCTGGACTTGCTGAATAGCTCCAAATCATTAAATCAAGTCGGCTCATCCTCAAACCATCTGGGCATACAAATGAAGTCAAGGTCAAATTCAGGAAGTGTATCTCCCGTGTCACCAGCTTCAACCAAGTTCTTTGATATAATTGATCCCCTAACAAGAAGTAATTCCGGTGATAGAAGCTCCCATGAGGAAAATCCAAATCACGACCTATCATTCCTTACCTCTTTAGCTGCTGATGGGCATTTAGAAGATCTGAAGGATGACATTAGAAGTGCCTTAGGTGATAAAGACTCAACAGGATCATGGCTCAGCAAACCACCGCCCCTTTCCCCTTCTGTTGCAAGCCCTAGTCCAATTCTTGGAGGTGACCACGAGTTCATAGAGATGGAAAGCCTAAAGCCAGAATTCAAGAAACAGGAAGTTGAGGTTACAGATGACCTCTCAGCAGTCAATATAGTACCCAAGGAGCGGCCTAGAAATGTTGAAGCTGTGTTCAAAAACTTAACAACAAAGCTGCAAGACATCAGTCAAGGTGATCGAGGAAATTTTGGTTATAATCCAGTCACTCCCAATCCAGCTAGAGAAAAACTTTTCAGTCAATTTGAGAATACCATTAAAGTTGACAATCCATTCAGTGACCCAGCTCCACGCCAGGTTTTCAGACTATATGGTAAATCTATGAAATTATTTCATCCTCACAACAAATTGAGAGTTTACTGTTCAACTACATTATCACATCCATATTATGGACATCTTATGAGAGTGCTACTTCTCTTACAAACTATTCTACTATCCTATCGTCAATGGAATCCGCATATGCTACACGGTTACATTGAATATGGTACCAACTGGGCCGACTGGGTTCTGGTTGCCATGAATGTATTTTATACCATTGAGACTGTCGCTCAAATTATTGCATGGGGTTTTTGGGATGACTCCGAGATGTTTGAAGAGCTGAGTTTGCCATATGTTTCTGTAATGGATGCTGTTGGTATCACTAGGTTCAAGGATTTCATTCGTGGTACGGAGAAGTTAGGTGGCTCAAACTTGGATGTTCAGCTTAAGAGATCTGTAACAGTGAGACCAAATCTATCAAGAACGCTGCCGACCATTCATAGGGCCTATCTGAGAAGCACTTGGAACAGGATTGATTTTGTGTCAACCTGCTCTTTTTGGGTAAATCTTTTCATGTCACTGCCCAACAAAAAAACACAAAATGGGAAACCATTATTCAGAGTTTTAGAGTGTCTAAGAATCATCAGATTGACTAATGTGACTTCAAGAATTTCCCTTCTTTTTGATAGTATCAAAAACGGACTCCCTCAGCTCTTTGACGTCATCTTGTTCATTCTTTACTTTTTGACTTTATTTGCCATTATTGGTGTTCAAAGTTTCAAGTCATCTTTCAGAAGGTATTGTGTCTGGACAAACCCTCAAAATTCATCTGATGTTTGGACAAGCAGTCAGCCTTGTGGTGGTTCCTATTACTATGATGACTCTGGAAGTCTTCATAGACAGCCATACTATATGAGTGATAACACTTTTGGTGATAGATCAAAGGGATACCTTTGTCCTGTCAACTCAGAATGTCGCACACTTGAAAATCCTTATTCCAATACTTACAGTTTTGACAATATTATAAACTCTCTCCAACTGGTTTTTGTGATCATGAGTGGGAATACATTCAGTAATATCATGTACATGACAATGGATACAGACTCAATGGCTGCTTCAATATTTTTCATTTTTGCCATATTTTTCTTGTACTTATGGATGATCAATCTTCTGATTGCTGTTATCAGTTCCTCATTCAGAGTTACAAGAGAGGCCCGTGATAGTCAGCTTGATGATAAGAAGAGATTAGAAGATTTTGACCTTGATTGGCACTTTCCGACAACAATCTACTCAAAGATTTACCTTGGTTCAATGATCATATTTGACATCTTGATCTTTGTTAGTGTTATCATCCAGAGCAGAAGGGATAGAAATACCACAGCTGCCCAGATGAACATCGACTATAAGACCCAAGCATCTATATCATGGGTATTGTTATTCGAAGTCATCGTTAGATTTCTTCTTTACTTGCCAGAATACAAGAAATTCTTCACTATCAGGAGAAATTATATCGACCTGGGCTTAGCAATCATCACATGCATTATGGCCATACCCAGTGTTCATACCAAAATGGGTAGGGTCTATGAATGGTTCAGGGTGTTTTACCTGCTGAGGTTCTACAGAAATATTCTACTGGTGAAGTTTGTGAGGAAGTTGTGGGCCAGAGTCTGGAATAATATCACAACCCTGTTCAGTTTGTCCTTGTTATACTTCTTGTTCCTGTACTTGGCCAGTATTATATTTTCCAGATATTTTGAAGGATTTGCTCATGAGTCAGATATAGAAGATCTTCAGTTCCCATTCCATACGCTACCCAATGCATTCCTGGGACTCTTTGTGGTCACATCAACAGAAAATTGGAGTCAATATATGTATGAACTACAACAGATTGCTCCGAACAAGTCATCTGCATTCTTTGGCGCTGTGCTGTTCATTATGTGGTTCATATTGTCGAACTCGGTTATCTTGAATATTTTCATTGCCATTATTGGTGATAGTTTGCAAGTCTCGGAGAAAGAGAAAAGAAAAGCACAGGTGAAGAAGTTTGTTCTAGTTGACTTTCCAAAACGATTAATGGAGATTGCCAATACAAGTGTTCTCGCTGACTTGAGATCTAGATTCTTTCACTCAGAACCACAGGATCAACAACAGCAAGAGATTCAAAAGTTACTGCTGAACGGTGCTGCCATTCAAGTGTTTCTCGAAGATGAACTGAATGAGCTTTCTGAATCTCCTGATGATATAGAGTCTCGCGTTGCTTCAGCAAGCTTGCGCGAGTCGCAAAAGTCTCCAGTTTTACGGTTCATTCAGGTCAACTCAACCAAATTTCTGAACCTACCACCCTTCAAGAGACTACACGATCTTATTGTTAATGTTGTTTCTTCTACAACAAACCTTTACGACAACCCGTTCTATAGAACCAGGATCTCTTTGTTGCACAGAGATGATAACTATTTATCTCTAGCAGAAAGATATGAGATGGAGAAGAAGAGATCAGTTACCGAGAGGAAGAAATTTTTGGCTGACAATCCCACGTTCAACAATTCTTTGTATATCTTGAGACCGAAGCAACCTCTAAGACGGCTATGTCAGAAAATTACCAAATCAAGTTATGGAGAACGTTATGATGGAGTTGAACCAAATAAAGTGGCTCTTTTGATCTTTAACATTATCATTTCTATTGGTACTGTTGCTCTAATTGTTGTTGCATGCTATACTACTCCGCTCTACAGAAAGAATTTTTCCCTTTATGGCCGTACTTGGAACTGGACCTTTGATATAGAACTAGGCTTAGGTATTGTATTCTTGGGTGAGTTTTTGGTGAAAGTGATTGCAGATGGTGTTCTCTTTACACCCAATGGTTATTTCAGAAATGCTTGGAACTCAATTGATTTTGTTGTTTTACTTTCTATTTGGCTTAACATTATTGCTTTGTTGAAAGCAGACGAAGACCTCTCAAGGGTTGTCAGAGGTTTGAAGGCTTTGAGAGCTTTAAGAATATTGACCATCAGTAACACATCCAGAGATATATTTCATAAAGTTATGATTGCTGGATTCTGGAAGATTTTCAGTGCTGCATTCTTATCTTTTACTTTGTTGTTTCCTTATTCTATTTGGGGTCTAAATCTTTTTACTGGAAGACTAGGTTACTGCAACGATGGTGTTTCATATTACACTGAGTGCATCAACGAGTATAGTAACTCTGTTTTCAACTGGGACGTTATGAGTCCGCGTGCTTATGTGAATCCACAATTGGAGTTTAACAGGTTTGCTTCTGCTCTGCTTACTCTTTTTGAATGTGTTTCAATGGAAGGCTGGACAGACTTGTTGCAGAATCTGGTGAACTCCACAGGCGTTGGGTCTCCACCATCAAATTACGCTACCCCTGCAAACGGCATTTTCATCGTTGGGTTCATTTTTATTGCTATTATTTTTGTGTTGACACTTTTTGTTTCTGTTATTATCACAAACTATGCAGAAATATCAGGAAGTGCATTTCTAACCTTGGAGCAAAAATCCTGGAATGAAGTTACCAAGCTTCTGCGACAAGCACGTCCAAGACGCAGACCACGCAAGAATAACTTGGGAGTCATCAGAACTTTCTGCTTTAACTATGCTGTTGAGACAAAAAAGGCTGTCCAAGGATTGTTATTTGTGGTTCTATGGATCCATATATTGGCAATCTTACTTGAGATTTACCCAATTAATGATAATCTGGATGATTATAGATATATCGTCTTTATTTGCTCGTCAACTATTTTCCTTATCTATACCAACATGAGAATGATTGCTATTGGACCTTCAAAGTTCTTCAAGATTAAATGGAATGTCTATGAGTTTGTTGTGTTCCTTGGCGCTTTCACCACTTCATTTGCATCTTTTTTCATTTCCAGAAGTACGGTATATGCTAATTTCAATAAGCTTTTCCTTGTTGGTATTTTCACCTGTTTAATCCATTCAAGTAATAGGTTGAGTCACCTGTTGAAAATAGCATCAGCAAGTCTTCCTTCCCTGCTCTCTTTAGCTTTTGCTTGGGGTATTCTATTCCTTGTTTATGCTATTGCATTGAATCAAATCTTCGGTTTGACGAGACTTGGGATAAACTCTACAGGAAATCAAAACTTGAGAACTGTTGTGAAATCCTTAATTCTTCTGTTCAAAACCAGTTTTGGTGAAGGTTGGAATTACAATATGCGTGATTTCGCAGTGGCTGCGCCTTATTGCTATGACACTGGGGTCTTGGTCTCGTCAGATTGTGGGAATATGCAGTATGCGTACATTCTTTTCATTAGTTGGAACATCATATCAATGTACATATTTGTTAATATGTTCATCTCCATGATTTTTGAGAACTTCAGTTATATTTATACTGAGAACAATAACTCATATTCGTTGAATAGGGATGAAATAAGAAATTTCAAGACTATATGGTCTAAGTTTGATCCTAAAGGGGAAGGATTCATAGAGCCTTCAAAGCTACACGCTTTGCTGAGGGAGCTTGATGGATATTTCTCTTTCAAAGTTTACGAAGGTAAATGGCTTGTCAAGGAAATTAAACGAGAGTACATCATGTCATCTATAAGAGACCCATACAATGTTCAGGTAGATTTAAGAGGATTGAATAGGCTGTTGAACCATTTGGATATCAGAAAAGTTCATGAACAAAGACGTCGTTATGAGAGGTTTGTTGAAGAAGCCAAGTACAATATGGAGATCCATAACGAAACTGGGATTTCTTTTTCAAGAATCATCCTTCAAATACCACTGTATGCAAGATTTGACGAAAGAAACTGTTTGACATTAACTGAATTCTTGGATAGATTAGTTATTACCAGAAAGTTGAACGAAAGGGTTGCATACAGAAATCATTTGGAAACTTTGAGCATGATTGTCCCTAGGTTGAAATACCTGAAACTCAAGGATCCAGGAAAGATTACAAATTATCATAGAAGAAGCATGTTGAATCCGTTTAGAACTTCAGTATTCACTAGATCTGAAGAAGGTGTGGATGATCCATCTACATTCACAGAAGATAATTATTGGTCGCCTAAGAAAAGGAATTCAAATCAACAAGATGCAAGTGGTGAGGAAAGAGAAGGCCTTTTACATACAATCTCAAGCATGGCTGAGGAAATTCAAAATTCACCATGGGAGCAGGACTTCAAGTCTGTGAAATCTGATTTTGATGCGGTGTTTGAATCAGTAGAAAAGAGAAAGAGTAGCACAGACGACACTGATAGTGATGCAGAAGAAACCAGTATGATGTCATTTACTGGTCGGAGAATTGCATAGAATATAATGATAGTTTACAATATTGCATACTTGGGTGAAAGCCCAGCGCTCCTCTATAATACACTACAAATTCTTTGATAGAAGATATATTAGGATTAAGCATCATCTATGAATGTAAATTAGACCACCATATCGTTTAAGCCCAAAGTTTCATTTTGTTCGAATGTTCTATCAAAATCTTCAATGGTCATGTTTGGATCATCATCCGGAGCATAAACGTTTTGGATATATGAACCAGCCAATGGATCTTCCATGATTATGGTGAATTTGATTTTACCAGCAATAGCTTCATCTAAACGTTCAAAAAATGTTGACCATTGTTTCTTTGCAGCTTCATCCATGGAATCAGATGTTTGTGTGAAGACTCTTCCATGTAATTCCTCGCGGACTTGGGTCAATAGACCTTCAATGGTAGTGAAACGACCTCCTAATGTACCTGGTGTTAAATCTAAATGTAGTTCTGGGACAATCAATCCACAAGTTTCTGATTTCAAAATATCTCTAGCTAAATCTTCTGGATCATCAACTTTTAAGGTGATACGACGACCTTTCTCAGGGATGGCACCACCAGTTTTCACTTCATTTGATTTGTAACCACATTGAGCACAGACTGTACTCATGATGATAACATCTTTGAAATGTGGGATATTTACTACTTTCATGTGAGTGTCACATGGAGTGTAACATGCTGGACAAGTAGCAGCAAACGTTTGGACTTCATTTTCAAAGTTTTCAATATCAGTCTCATCAGAGATGAACCCAGTTGATGTTGGGTTACGTTCTTTGTTGGATAAAGCAAGAGCTCTCTCGGCACGTATCTGTTGTAGTTGATCTTCAGTGATTATTCCAATCTGTACGTTTTGTTCATCAGATCTGATATATTCAACATGTGACCATTTATGTGATGCTTCACCTGGGATAAACTCTATCCATGAATTTCCTGATGGATCATCAATTTCAAAGGTTATAGGCAATGTTCCCTCTTCACCATTTATGGTTCTCTTGATTTTCTTTATGAATTCGTCAATTTTATCATGTAACTCTTTGCTAGCTTCTAATCTTGCTGGTTGATCTCCTTCAAGATCGTCAATCATCTCGGTTAATATACCTTCAACGTTAGTCAATTGACCTCTTTTTGGTGGAATCTCAAGTTCTAACTCTTTGAATCTACAAGTTGCAGTTTCTTGTTTAACAACTTGTCTGTTGAAGTCTTCTTTGGTCTCTATTCTCAAGGTATATCTGGATCCTTTCTCTTGAATCTGACCAGCCGGTTGTAATTCTGAGTTTTTGAAGCCACAGTGAGGACATTCAAAAGACATCAAGATGACTTGACTGAAATATGGGATGGTAGTTAAAAGCATTCTTGTGACACCTTCTTCATGGCAGTTCATACAAAGTGACTTGATCTCTTGGACAGGATGGCCTTCAGCATCTTCGGCACCTGTTTGACGGATACCCTCATCGTTGAATTCAGTACCGTGGTGACCGTGGTCAACATCTTCAGCTGCTTCACCCACTGGTGCGAAGAATTCTTCTTTCTTTTCAGCTGGTTTATTATCGGACATTATTAGTTTCTGTTTCTTCTGGTCGACGTCGATAGTGTTGTCTGGGAAGCTTTCTCTTTTGGACATTCACCAGTTAAACAAAAGGCGGGCAATAACGGCTCGATATTTATAAGGAAGAGAATTATCGAAAGTTTCTGATGGTTTGAGTTCTGGTCTCATCTCGATTGTTCTTAGAAGAAAAAAAAAATTGGTGGAAAAGGCTTATAAAATACCTGTTTTAGGAAATTACCGTTTAAGGACAAGTTAATCATAAGATCATGTGATACCCGCGAAAGAGGACATGTGATCATGAAAATCACGTGATCAGAGAAGACGCTTAATGAGAGTTGATCATAATGAATAGAAAGATCCTTAATATTGTGAAAGGAGACAGGAAGAGAACTCAATGAACACGCGAAAGTCGATAGTTGAGAACACCTCGCTGAACCACACACGGCTGCTTGGAGCCTCGTTCAACCAGGACAACTCCTGTTTTGCCGTGGCTTACGAGAACGGCTTCAGGGTTTACACCTCTGATCCCATAGACTTGAAAGCGAAGAGGGAGTTTGGTGAGAATGGGGGAATCGGGCTGATCAAGATGCTTTACAGAACAAACTATCTGGCACTAGTTGGTGGTGGAAAGAATCCAAGGTTCCCACTCAATAAGGCGATAATATGGGACGATATCAAGACAAAAGATGCTCTGAACCTCAACTTCTTCAGCCCTGTTTTGAATATATTCCTGTCAAGGACAAGAATAGTAGTTGTACTGAACAATAAGATATATGTGCATGGTTTTGGATCACCGCCTAAAAGCATCTCAAACTATGAAACGTATGAGAATCCATTAGGTATTGCTGCTCTGTCTCCTGGAACATATCAAGATCAGTTCTCAAATTCACAGATATTGGCATTCCCCTCCAGAATTGCAGGTCAAATTCAAATTGTTGATATCTCATCGAATGGTAATGATCGAAATTTGGTGTCAATCATCAAAGCACATAAATCCAAGATAAGGTGTTTGGCTTTGAACAAAGCTGGTACAATGATAGCTTCTGCATCAGAGACTGGAACAATCATAAGAATACATTCCACTCAAACGTGCAGCTTGTTGTACGAGTTTAGAAGAGGACTGGATAGAGCAATTGTTTATTCAATGGAATTTTCTCAGAATGGGACAAAATTAGCCGTTCTTTCTGACAAACAGACACTTCATATTTATGATATCAGTGGCAGTCAACAACAACAAAATAAACATCACGTCCTGAAAAACATCCCAGTTCCTCTCAAGCCAAACTATTTCAACTCTACTTGGAGTTTTTGCTCTATCCATCTCAAAGACGAAAATGAAAGTGTTGTGGATGACACGGGTGTTCTAGGGTGGGCAAGTGAGACCGCTATAATTATCCTCTGGAAGGAAAGATGTAGATGGGAGAAATACGTGATCAATGAAGTTGACGATGTGAAGGGAAATGGGGTCATTACAAAGAAATTTGAGATAGTGAGAGATGGATGGAGAAGTTTTAATGATTTAATCGAGTCATGATTGTTACAGATGTATGTGTGTGTGTATATATACCTTGTATTCGTCACATGTGTATTGTATCAAGAGAGAACAGATGCAAATATCTTTGGTAGATGGATCTCATTGTTGAAGTGTTTACCATTAAATCTTCTAACAAACCTCAACGACTCAAGATGGTTTTCAAACGTCAATAGCCAAAGCCCTATTTTGGCAATATTATCTGTTTTCAAGTTTACTATTGGATCAGTTTGGAAATCCAGATCAAAGTCCCACAGCATCTGCTTCAAAGTGGACTTCTTAATGAATGTGGGTATACCTTTGACAAGGACTGACTTCCTTCTAGGATTTTGCTGCTCCAATTTCAGTATATTATCATCAGTAAGCAAAGCACTCTCACTGAGAAGTTTCTGACTTATGAACTTTAGATGTTCTTTTGGTTCCACCATCTCGAGGTACACGTTAACACCATTCAACTCCTTCCCCAATGTATCCACCAAGTAAGCTGCTGCGTGCTCAGCATTGTCGAATAATAAGTAGTAACCTCCTCTAGGAAGCAATGTATCGGGATACCTTGATTGCACCACATTTAACGATCTGTCGCTTTCCTTCATACCAGACCAATCAAACGTGGATTGTTCCAATGGGGCAAGCTTTGTGAAGTCTGATCTATGCAATAATTGGTTCCTCGTACGGAACTGCAACACATTTGACAACGTCTGCACGCTGTTTTTTGGAAGCATCTGAACAGCCTGGCTCAAAGGTTTCTTATTCAGCAGCCCCAACGAATCTGCCAACGGTTTGAGATCTTTAGGAAAGTTTTTCTTCAATTCATCCAATCCTCCTTTGGTTTGCAGTTTTGACCTAATCAAAGGGAGGGCCTGCCGACTTTTTTGGGCCAAAGATGGGTAAAGGATATTCACTATCTTCTTTGCGTCTTCCAGTGTCACTTTTGTGGCTGGTGACCTCATTTTCATGGGGTTGAATTGCGGTTCTGCTGGTCAAAAACAAGTAAACTGAGATGATTCTTTCTGGAGCCATTTTTCAGTGGAGATTCGTTTTTGGCGAGAATGTCCCAAAGAGGTAAGTCTGTCGTTTTGCGCAATTCCCCAATTCGGAACCACTGCGCAACTCTTTTGCACAAACATTTTCACAGGAAAAAAAGTGACCTTCAAAACGCTTTCCAAAGGCCAAAATCATCTCAAAAATTTGCCATAAAATCATCTCAAACTCCTCACATTTCTGTACATATCTCCAACACCCCTCACCTTTCAATCTTCACGCCCCTCCCTGTTTTTTCTGGTTCAGATTCATTCTTTTTTTTTGTCTCAGTTCTCTGTAAAAGTTGGCAAAAGATTCAAAGCTCCAAGATTACTTCACCCTGTATATAAATATTTGAAGCTCCTTCATCTTTCCACATAATCAAATCCTGATAGAAACTTGTCCATAGTTTGTTCAGCTTCACAAATGACTGGTGAGTGTTTCTCCCCTTCATTCTCCCAAAATGGCATTACTAACAGGGTTACAAATAGAAAACAACACCTCCAACATTTATTCCAAATGGGATTCCCTGACTGCTGCTACTAAATCAAGTCCATTCTCACTTGACCAGTCATCATCTTCTCAGGCTGAGAAAGCTGCTCTTGAACAGTTGGATGCTGATCTCGGAAGCATTATCTCGAACCTCAGTGCGACCAGCAACAACAACATCTTAACCAAAACTACAAGTGCCAACAACTTTGACCAACCAACAGACTTGATTGATAGTCGTAGAGATTCTGCTAGTTACTACGGGTCTGATGTGGATAGTGATTTTGGTGCTTTTGGTTTCAAAAGAGGAACTTTATCTTTAGGTGGTTACAATCAAAATGGTACCTCCAGACTTCAATCAAATGTTTTCGGATCAGCATCTATCAGTGGGGGTATCCCAACTCATCCATCTACTGGTGGTTCAGGTCGTTTCCTTGAGAAGTTTTCAGCTGTTGCTGAGGCTACCAGAGAGGTCGAGCTTTTGGGTGGTGGTTTGGGTTCATTGTCCATCGGTAATACCAGTGCTCGTGTTCCATCCTCAAGAAGAACAAGTTTTTTGACTCCAGAAGGTGCCACTGCTAGTAAACCATTCTTGGAAAGCTCACCGGGTTCTTTGAATGAGAGTTTGAACAATGCACTAAACCCACCTTCAACAAGACAGTCCATTTCTGAAAGAATCGACAACTATCTGTCAAACACCAACTCGCCAAATCAACAATTCAAAAATAGTGCAGTTTTTGATAAAAGTCGTGCCATGTCTATATCTTCTGATATTACAAGATCTGAACATGAATCTGTTGTTTTTGAAGAGGAAAAAGTTAATACAAGTATCTGGAATACTGCTTCAGCTGCTAATGCTACAGCTTTTACTCCAATGTTTAATCAACCTCAAGGTCAACCAAACATGTTACCTCCACAACAACTTCCTCCACAAGGATATCCTCAGATGTTTCCTTATGGGTTCTTCAATCAACCAGGCTTTCCAATGATACCTATGATGCCTCCTCAGTTCGGTAATGGGTTTCCTCCATCACCAAATCCTCAAAATATTTCAACTCAAGACGCTACTGCCAATATCGAAGGTAAAGATTCCGGTAAAGATAAGGATAAATCTGGTCCTGATTCAAATGCTCCTGTGCATCCTCAACCTCAATTACCACCACCTGGTTTCAATGGCAATGCTCCTCCATTCATATACCCTCAAGCTTTCTCCCCTTATGGTTTCATTCCTCCTCCATTAGCTGATCAGTTACCACCTCAGTTTCAGAATCAGGCCCCTCCTTCCAATGGCAATGGTCACAACAATCATCATAATAGTAATCACCACTCTCATAAAAAGAATGGACGTCCATCCAACTCACCTTCTCCTAATAATGGAAGTGGTCGTCAATCTACCAGAGGTTCAAAAAATCAGATCTACAGAAGTCCTTTGTTGGAAGAGTTCCGTAACAACACTGAGAAAGAATTCAAATTGAAGGATATCTTTGGAAGTGCTATTGAATTCTCCAGGGATCAACATGGATCTAGATTTATTCAACAAGAGCTAGAAACCAGTACCTCTGCTGAAAAAGAAGTAATTTTCAATGAGATTCGTGAAGTTGCAATGGACCTCATGAATGATGTTTTCGGAAACTATGTTATCCAGAAATACTTTGAACATGGTTCTGACACTCAAAGACAGGTTCTACTTGGTGAGATGAAAGACAGCATCAAATCATTATCTTTACAGATGTACGGTTGTAGAGTTGTTCAAAGAGCCATTGAATACGTTGGTGTTGATGATCAAGTGTCCATCATAACTGAGTTGAAAGGATCTATTCTTCCATGCATCAAGGATCAGAACGGTAATCACGTTATTCAGAAAGCTATTGAAAAGATTCCTATTGAAAGGATTGACTTCATCCTAGATAGCTTGAGGACTCAAATATACCACTTATCGACCCATCCATATGGTTGTCGTGTAATTCAAAGATTGTTGGAGTTCAGCAAAAAAGCTGATCAAGAGTTCATCCTGGAAGAATTAAGCAAATTTACATACTTCTTGATACAGGATCAATATGGTAATTATGTGATTCAACATATTATTCAACATGGTGCTCCAAAAGATAAGAAGGTCATTTTTGACACTGTCACTGGATCTGTTGTTGAGTTCTCCAAGCATAAATTTGCCTCAAACGTTGTTGAGAAGTGTGTCATGTATGGAACTGAAGAACAAAAGAATTCTATCCTTGATGAGATCTTGGAAGGAAATAGTGAAGATGATGATTTACCTGTCGATGATCGTTCTCCATTAGGATTGATGATGAAGGATCAATTTGCTAACTATGTTGTTCAAAAACTCGTTGATGTGGCTAAAGGTCAGAAGAAGAAAGTCCTTGTAAAGAAAATCAGACAATCATTGAATCAAATTTCAAAATCCTCTTTTGGAAAACATTTAGCCTCAATTGATAAACTGATCCAAATAGCAGAAAATGCTGTTACTTCTGATGATGAATGAGCTCTTGATGTTGATGATTTGATTTTTTTTATAATTTTTTATCCTGTGAATATCTATCTTTTCCTTCTTGTTGTGCTATAATGCTATTGATTGTCAACTTCGATATATCTATCATCTCTCTATACATTATCATCTTCATTTCTCTTATACATACTTATCTAACTGCTCTCTCACGGTCAAAGTTATGCTCATCAACATTGCTATCTATGGGCAAGCTATACATATTACAATGCAAATTTTGATAAATGAGTTATGACTAATCGTAGTTTTATTAAACATCATTACTTTGTAAATGAGGTAAACTCCAAGTTTTTGAATATCTCGTTATCATCAGAATCAAAAAACTCATAATTATTAGTATTTTTGGGTCTGGATAAACTTCCACTTCTCGCAAGATTTCCATCACCACTCCCTGAGGACAACTGTTCTAAAAATGATTGTCCCACAGTTCCTTTGGATTCATTCTTGCTTTCATCCACATCTTTATTCTTCAACTCCTCGTGAAATTTCACGGCTTTTTCTTTAATTTGTAGGATCTGTCTCATTCTATGACTCCAGTTCGAAGAGTAGTTACCATTGGAATGCCAGATTTGAGCAAACTGGTCCGCAATCAATGCCAATGTTCTAACAAATGTTGCCAAATTCTCCTCGGAAACAATTTTGAAGTGACAGGTTGCAAATAAAGCAGGAACACCAGATCTTCTTAGAATTTTCACTTTATACTTCTTGATGTTATCCTCAGTAGATTCTTCGCCAGCAAAGCTTAAACTATGTCTCTGGATGACAATGTTCAAAAAGTTGAACTGAGATTTGATTGTATTGAAGTCAAAAGATGAATGGCCAGACTCGTCAAAAAAGATGTTGACATAGTTGTTACCAATGTGTCTCTTTTTAGATGAATATTTATCATTTTCATCACCATTAGGCATCATTGTCGTTGTGTGGAAGATCAACTGGGAGATCTTATCATTCCATCCATATGCGTAAGGCCCATCAGTGTCATTTTCCGTATCAAGCCCACCAACGTAAAAACTCTTACAGCCTTTAAGCTCAATCAGTCTTCCAAAGTTGGACAAGAACTTTTCATATTCAGGAGAGCCGCTTATACTCGATAGAATATCGCTCTCTGTAACCTTATTAGGGCCCACATATAATATTCCAATTTTGTGGAATTCGACAACAGGAATTCTATCAAAGTTTGAAATCGATCTAGAGAATGAAGATTCGTCTGGTATTGGGATCGGTTTTGTTGAACTTTCTGGATCTAGATGGACAATCAACTGCAAGAGCATATAATTTTCTGTGAATAAGTCTTCATCATCAGCAGAATGTAACTGGTTGGTATAATAAGGAATCATTGATTCGTCAGGGATGACTCTGAAAACACTAGACCCCGATGCCCTTCTAATTGCTATTATTGATTCACCTGTCTCAGCATGAGTCTGAATTGAGATTATACCATTACCATAAATCCATTTTGAACTAAGGATAGGAGCGTCCTCTGCGAAGCTTTGCACATCGATTGGACTGAACTTCAGTGCCTGGTTTGAGTATGTAAATCTTGAAATTAGATCAATGAATGCAAGATTTTGTTTATCAATATCAGACCCCCTATTACTTTGCGACAAAATAAGGTTTTTTGTAATGAAGGATGATAACTTTCTTCTGTCTTTCAACTTCATATTCAAAAACCAGTTAGCGATAACATCATAGGATAATGTTAGCAGATATGTTGAAATAGTTGGGGTGATCTCCAATGACTCAGTTGATGGTGCATTCTCAGCCTCCAACTCCTCTCCATGGCTCAAGATTCCAATATGACTGTTCTCTTTTCTATCTGATATATCATGAGAGTATTGAATCAACTTGAAAGTGATACCAAATGCTCTCTTAAATTCATCAACAGTAAAATTTGAAGTCAACGATGGAATGTAGGATAAAGACAATAGAAACTCCAAGATATGGGCACTGGCAAATGCACTAGAGATTCTTGTTTGAAGTTTGGTCAAGATCAAAGACAGATATTTCTTCACTGAAAGTGGGATCTCGTAACAGCAAACAGTCAGAATATGAATACACGGAATTGCGGTTTTTTCCCAAGATGACAATCCAACAAGTAGGGCGTTTATGATTTGGTCTTCATCTTGCTTTGAAAACATTTCGTGGTATGAGATCAGAGGGGTGAAATTCCTAACGATTGCAACTTGTAAATCATGTTTTGTGATATTATCAGGGATTTTCAACTTTGGGGGTAGTTTCAAACTCAACTGATCACAAACCAACGTTCTGAACTTCCTGATTGACTCACCACATGACTCAAATAACTTTATATTGGAAAGCTGAGGACAGAAATGGGCATAGATAAATGAGTATACCTCCCAATGTGGACAACTCTCCAGTATTTGAATCACCAAAGATAACCATTGGTCAATTTGAATGGTTGGAGAGAGGGACAAGGACGATAATAAACCATCTCCTATAGTGACTAGGCTCGAAGGAATATCCAAGTACTTTTCTGGGATGTATGAGATATCCTCAGGGAAAGTCCACTTTTCATCAAGAGTATTAGCAGAGGTTTTGGTTTCTTGGGAGTTTCTAACATTCAAATTTCTAGAAAATGCGGCAGATAAACCTTCCATATCAGTTGGGTTGGTCAAATAAACTCTCTTACCAGAAGACTCTCTTATTCTTACCAATAACCTTGATGTAATCAACAGTTTATCGACATCTTTCTTCTCCAATGCGTCTTGGGAAACTCTGATCAAAAATTGATACGTCAACGCTGCTTTGGCGCCATTGGTGGTCAACGTGACAGCAAATATCGTTACAAATGCCTTTAAGATGATCTTAGAGGCTTTAGTTGAAAATAGGACGCTTTCTTCGGAAGTTGATCCTAATCCAGCTAAGCTTGATCTTCGATGACTCCCACCATAAAATCCTGGTGCAATGTAAAGATTAAGAGTACTTTCATACACGCTCTCTGAGACGTTGTCTGATAGTTCAATAAGACAGTCAGCCAACTCCTTCAAGACGTCAGTACTGTCTTCTGACTTCAGATTCTTGAAGACCCTATCGATGAGCTCTAACTGAATCTCCTCCCGGTCTTTGAACGTTCTCAGAGTCGAATCGAAAACTCCCTTGAATAATTTGATTGCTGCAAGTCTGATAGGGAGATCCTTAGAGGTATCACGATAAAAAGTATTCAACACCAACTCTAGATTATCCCTCCAGTTCGAATTGATAGGGGAACATAGATTCTCCATTGAGAAATACTTCAAAACAAACACTGAATTTTTAGCTGATAAATGATTTGAGTTGATAATGAAAAAGTTGATCAGTTTTGGTAGACTTCCTGGGTATTTCGCTTCCTCTGCTAAGTTTTGCAACTGAACCAATATTAGCTTGTAACTCTCAATCTCATCAGGTTGGCTGATCTTTGTTGAGATGGACTTCAGCACAGTCAAGATGGATAACTCATCAGAATCCCAATTACTTTGATTAAACTGTGACAATACTATATCATCCTGTAGGATTTCAATGAAGAACTGACTCATTGCTGAAGTCAAGGCTGATTTCTTCCATTCAATTATAACTTGGAATGTCTCGAGAACAGGCTCTATGGGCATCTGAAAAGCAAATTTTGAAAACAGAAATCCAAGTATCTTGATGGATCCAATAGAAGCATTAGTATTCTTTTCACCTCTCGACTTTGTACATCTGGCTATATCAATCAAGGCAGAGTATATTGGTTGAAATTGAGCTTTCTCAATGAGGTGTGTTATGACAGAAGTTGCTAAGTCATAGTAGTGAAGGTTCAAGATGGAAGACCCACATAAAATCTCTAGTGTATCATAATAGAGCTCCTTGGGGATGTTTTCGTAGACAACTAAGGAGTCGATCACTTCAATACAACGTTCAAGTATCATCTTATCAGATGTTTTCAGTGACAGCTTCACCACCAAGGTGATAAGGTTTGTTACAGCTGTTTTCGACGACTCTTCATATGTGAGAATACCAGATTTGATGGATCCTATAATGAACATCAACAATTCAGGAAGGTTTGGGTTCTTGGATATCTCATTTGGTGTCAATGCATCGATGAAGAAGTCCACCAGAGGGCCTTTGAATGGTTCTTGGAAATGATGAACAAAACTCCCATCATCTGTTAGTTTTTTCAGAATCTGCAAAAAAAGTGAGAGCTCTGAGTCCACTTTATCCTTGGTGAAATGACAATTACTTAATGCATCATTGAAGTATATGTAATAAGGGGCCGGATCCTCATATTGCAGATCAACACAAGCACTTAAAAGTTTCAAAGCAGAACGTCTGACTGAAGCCTGAGCATTTGGGGATATCAAGTCGGACGCACAATACCAAATATCAGGGACGACAGAAGGAGAAAAGTCATATAGTATCATACTCAATGATTCTGCGGCTTTGGCTCTGGCTTGTACCGATCCTGATCGCAACTCATTGAATAGCTGTTGGTTTCTTGAATCTTGCGTTATCGCAGCAACATCAAACTTTTCTCTGTCGCTGTTGGTAGGCGCCTTGAAGTGGCTGGTCAACGAGCTGAAGAAGCCATCACTGAAGCTTCTCTTCTCGCTTTTCACCATGACTCACCGGCAGCTGTTGCTTTCAAATTGGGATGGGTTTCTGAAGGATGCTTCGTAAACAACCCACAAAATTTAGCCTCTGATGATTTTTCCACTAACGGATAAAAAAAAGCTGCCAAATTTTTTCTGTGTAACCGAGATGAATTCCCTGATGATGTAAAAAAAAAGTGACAATTCTTGGATTTGAGGCTCGATTAAGGAAGGTTACGTTATTCCTGACGGTTTATATGGCATTCCATGAACTCTTGGGAATTTTTCTCCAGTTATTCCCATCGAAAAAGCTGTATTGTTTAGGATTTCCTACATATTACATCATTTCTCCAAAGTGACACTTTTATATTTGGCAGATGGAGTCCATTCGAGTCACACGCCGCTCCACTAATTTAATAGCACATCTACATGAGCCGTTGTAGGGTTATAAGAGTCAGAGTTGGACTGTCAGAATACTACGTGTTGTATAATATCACTAGTCTTTTTCAGAGGGTGAATGATAAAATATCAATTCATGCATTAATGTTGGGAGTATATTCAGACTAAGATGGCAATCTTTAACACCAAAGTCTATAAAGTCTGTAATATAAAGGTTTTTCGGAAAGTTCAACCTTTCCATGGATGATCTCTTGCTTGAGTAACTCCATATCGACATGTCTTCTTCCTGTATCGATATCCATGTCTTTAGCCCTAATGAAGAATGACCAATTTCTTTTCCAGATCTTGTGTCCAATATAGAAGACAATGAAGATACAGAGAGATAGCCAAACTTCAAAGAAACTTTTAGCATTAGCTGTTTGCGTTGGAAATAATGCAACCCAGAATTGTCCCATGAGAACCAAACAGTTCAAAACAATACCATATACTGAACCCCAGACACCAAGCTGAGCAGTGTATGATAATTCATCGGTGCTTCTTCCTTGGACATACAAAGCTCTTCTGAATCTGACATGAGAGATACAGATACAAAGCCATGCAAAAATAGTCGACAACCCAGATAGAGCAGATAACCATAAAAATACTTCACTTTCTTTATCTGAGGCTGCAACAAAAGCCAATAAACCGATAACCAATGTAATTATAGTAGCATACAAAGGTCTACCACTTCTGTCCACATAACTTAGAAAACTTGGAGCTGCGCCAATATCAGCTAATGATGCTAAAACTCTTGAGGCAGCATAGACAGATGAGTTTGCGACTGACAAAATAGCCAATAAAATAATGACATTCATCAATGATGGTAAGCCTTTGATACCACCGTTTTGAATGGCAATAACGAAAGGGGAAACTGAAGCATATGAATCACCACTCAATAATCTTGGTTCATTGTATGGGATCAAACAACCAATCAGGATCAAAGTGACCACATAGGTACAAGTGACTAACCAAAATGTTTGTTTAGCAGCTCTAGGGATGGTTTCCCTTGGATTTTCAGTCTCAGCAGCGGTCATACCAATCAATTCAGTACCAGCAAATGAGAAAGCAGCAGTGACAAAAACAGAACAAACACCTTTGAATCCATTAGCAAAAGCACCAGGATCGTGCCAATTCTTCCCACCAATATAACCACCAGTTGGACCACCACCACATATCAATACAATACCTAGGATGAAGAATCCAATAACGGCCAAGATTTTAACCAATGATAAGATGACTTCTGATTCTGCATAGTATTTGATATCCATCATGTTCAGAACACAAACAAAAACATAAAACACAACAACCCATACATCGGAATTTATATCTTGTCTCCAATATTGAATGGTGATAGCAGCTGCAACCAACTCCAATGGTAATAAGATCAACCATTGTAAACAATAATTCCAACCCATAGCAAACCCTAAAGAAGGGTCGACAAATCTTGAAGCTAAAGTGGTGAATCCACCGGTGACTGGGAAAAGAGTACACAGTTCACCTAGAGCAACAGCGGTGGAAAACATCATCGTGGCGATGATGACCCAGCCAATAACTAAAGCTGCAGGACCACCAGTATTCAACGCAGAACCAGAATTAACAAACAGACCGGTACCAACACTCCCACCGATGGCGATCATCACCAAATGACGAAGTGTCAACTCTTTTTTCATTGCAGATTTAGCTGAGTCTCTAGCAGCTTTCTCAAGATCTGTAAGTTCATTATAGTCTCTTAGATCGAACTTATCTATGTACAGCTCAGAGTCTTGAACATGCTCTGCCCTTTTGAATGAGTCTTTGAATCCTTGCCATCTTGATACTTTAGGGAGATTTGGTGCGGAATGTTGAGCTTCAGATTCGGACTGAGGGTGCGAGAAAGGGTTTGACAAAGGTCTAGAGTTTCCCGGTGTTATCACTGAGCCAGCTTTTGATTCAGTATCCGACATCCTGAAGGGTTCAACAGCTGATCCTTGATGATAATAGTTGTAGATATCAAAGAATGTGAAAAAGATTAAGAAATTTTCCTCTTGCTTATGGCATGTACTGTGCTATTGTCAAATAAAGCTAAAAAAAAATTGACACTTCGCGGGAAGAGTGGTCGTACCAGGATTCAACGGTTTTGATTCGGCGGAGCAGCGCTGTGAGTTGTGAGTTGTGACTCGTCGCGCGAGGCATCTTTCATCGTCTTGGGCGTTTTGGTCTGATGAGTGGTGATGACTCCTTCCAGAGCACCCTACAACTGATGGGGACTGCTTTATTTAGATGATCTCCTATTAATGGTGCCTGATGAGGTTGTCAAGGACAAAGGACCAGAAGCAGTTTCATGTGTCTTTATCTAACGGTTACTGCTACAAACGACTAAGAGCTCGCTATCTTGCTTTTAAGGGACAATCCCATAATTCCGCCCCAGATTTCGAAAGTGAGAGCGAGCATTGCGCTATGCTATTCCGTTTCTGGGATCTTTAGTATCTCCGTTTCGGGTGTAGTTGCGGTTTCAGGATCGACTCGGAAAGCGCCTTTTGTGGAACACCCAAGCACCATTGACTGTATGTTCACCATAACATTAGGTCTGGAGAGTATTTAGCAGGCCAATAACTAACTGTCGTAAGTGTTATTACACTGAATATATTCAAATATTCAATATTAATTAGCTGTACTAAACCTTTCTCCTATAAATATTCAAAAATCAAGCAGCTAAATCGATATTATATTTATTAATATAATTACGTGATCGCGTCATGATCTGGGAGTTCAATGTCAGTATCATCATCAATAATTTTCGTGAAATAATCAGTCGAATTATGAAATTATAATTATAATTTTAATTGAATTGTCATGATATTGAAGATGATCATATTCATGATCAATATCACTAAATTCTAGAGATCAGACATAGCTTATCCGATCACGTCTTTCATTGATGATGTATTTTACATAGTATTGAGATCATGCTAATCCTGATTTCTATGTATTCGGATGGTGTCAGGATGTGATATAGTGCTTATTTTACGTCTTTCGATTTCCGCATCTTTTTTAACCTTTGAGAGCTATTAAAGAAGACGTCCGGTGGCAGTTAATGGAAAGCTGGCGGCTGGTGAGACTCGTATAGTTTGATAGATTGGCCCACACTCTCTGAATTTGCTACAATGTCGTGGGAAACAGCATATATACTGGGTCAACACTCAACACTCTCTGTCTGACTCATGATGTCCTACAATGAACCGGGCGTATTATTTACCCATATGAGTGGGCAACAGGCGCTGAATTTTAGATTATGGACGGATCAATATCAATCAGCATATATTCTCCACAAATCACAGTTCATGGATTTCAAGACGTATGGGACATGAACGCGTACGTCTCGCCGTTGCCAGCCCTATTATTGTCGGCTAACTTCTATCAAGAATGGTGAGGCAAGTGGTCCACGAGCAAATAAATGAAATGGACTGACCATCTCCACAGGCTGCTTTAGAGATCAGGCCAATGATTCCCTAGCTGTGCTACGTATTGATCATTGTTCTGACGGATAGAAATAAAGAAGAGCAACGAGTTGTATGGAGAATATTGACACTTCAGTCAAGCAGAAGTTTGGCACAAAGCCCATACGGAGATTTCGATTGTACTTCTGACGGATGAAATAGGCGTGAGAAGCCCCCTCCATTGTGTGGGCTTCACAAGTTCATTGCTCAACAACAATGAGACTTCGTAGCCGGCTAATTAAATAATAATATATTATCCATCCAGAAATTGCAACGATATCATTTGAAGTACAAGCAAAGAAACTCTTACAGCAGAACAACATCCTCACTGCTGCTATCAAAATCAAAAAAATTTCACTTCAGAAATCACCCAAAAATGTGCTCGCTTTCAACCTTATCGAGTAAATGGCGGTATGGGACACACCGAATACCTTGGAAAACACTTCACTGAAGCCAAATGTGCTCTATTAGCGAGACAGTAGTGGACAGAAGAGGGTTGGCAAGAAGATGACAATGGTGTAGGATTCATCAAGGGATATCATATAAGTTCAAAGCAGTGGTTCTTGTGTGAAAAGAGCGTCGTTATAAGTGGAAAGCAAACTGATTTATGGTCTTGGGAATTATCGGTGTTGGCATGGTCCATCACTTTTCTTGATATATACTGCATCTCGATGTTAGCCTGACCTCTGGCTCTTTTGCTATAAATATGCAAAATCCCATTCAAGTTCTTCTATCGAGGACTACTATCAGTCTTTTCCATCTCAAGCCCTACATTTTATAATCATTGTCGAACTGAGAAGTTGAAACACCCACAATGAAGTTCATTACAGTAGCACTATCATCCTTGATATCTGCCTCATTAGTAGCAAGTGCTGCTATTCCAGAGCCACAAGCAACAGACGCACCATCAAGATTGGTAAAACGTTCACAGAAGATTCTTTCTGATGCTGTATGGAGAACCACATCTTCCAAGATCATCATGGCTGTCACCCCAACTGTCATCGATGGTGTCACCATCTCAGCCTCTCCGGTCACGTCTACCCCTACACCTTGGGCTTCTCTGGATAGTTCAGGTATCCCATACATAATTACACCAACTGTCAAGGATGGAACCACCGTTTCAGCTTCTCCAACTCCGACCAATACGAACGTTCCAACTCCATCGTTTGTCCCACCTGTGTTGAGATGTTTTGGTGATAGAGTACCTTCTTCAGATTCCGATATTCCTGGATATCCATTTTGTACTGCTGCCAACGGAACTGAAATGATTGTTGGTGAGACTTATTGGTTAACTTGGGATCCAACTTATTGGGGTGGTACTGATGTCACTAAAGTTAAAATTGAGTTAATTCCATATCCTCAAACAGGTTCAAATACTTTGTTAGTCACAAATTATTTATCAAACACGGATGGTTTCTATCCATTAACCATTGAGTCCTCATATATCAGAGATGGTAATGGTTACATGTGGGTTACAATCACTCCATTGACAACCTCCACCACAGACGCAACAAACACTGGTACTAAAAATGGTCCTTTGATCAGAGCAATTGCTTCAAAATCAGATGCTTCAAAGACCATCAACAGAGTCCCATCAGATTCTACCAATGATTCTTCATCAACAACAACATCCACTTCAACATCTTCCAAAAAGAGCAACAATGCCAAAACCATCGCCCCAGCTGTTATAGTTCCTGTCATTGCAGTTCTAGCCATTGGTGCTTTCGTCATCTGGTACTTGAAAAATCAAAAGAAGAACGCAACTACCAACAAAGATAGTGGAGAAATACAATTGTCCCCATCTTCAACCGTTCAACATGAAAATGCAAGTATTATCACTTCCACCACAGCTGAAACACAAAATCCATTCAAAGAAACCTCAAGAACGGTCTTGTGATCAAACCCATGGTAAATCACCGAAAAGAAGGTGTGAATCAGATTCCCAAATCACAGATGCTTTTGTTTTTACTTTTTCACTTTTCTTCCATGTTAATAACCCTTCTTGGGAAATTTTTCATTCTTCCTAGGATATATTCAATTTAATAAACGTACGACTTATCTATGATTGATGAAGGGAGTTGTAGCTGTTACCTTTACTACACGATGGTGTCTATGACATCTCTGTTTTGCAGTTTAACTGAAGCTGAATACCTAACCTAATGTTACCCCATACAGACGAAGCAATACTAAAACATACTCTTTACTTGATCGCCAATAGAAGTAAATTGATCAGCACCTTCTAACTCATCATCAATGACGTCATAAAGGCCAGAATTATTATCACCACAAACGAAATCATAATTTGGCCATTCAATGTTTGGACCTATCAGACAAAATCCAATCCATAATGTATTGTAGGTCAATTCGGTGCATTTTATTGATTCTCGGCCATCCTGAAGATATAATCTTTCAGCTCGCTCTAGTGATTTACCAATCAGCTCTCTTGCTTGCTCTCTTTTGAATATATTGAAACGATTGTATTTCAATCCATTAGTTCTGTAGACATATTTCAGCTTTCCATCCGAGGAAGTTCCATAGGACAACGACCAATCGTATAGTGGTGTATTTTTGGGGTTATAGTTGAGTTCTAAAGGGCCATTATAGCTGAACCAGCTAGCAGGAGTGAATTGGTAAAGCAAAGCAGCTAGTAACACACCAATTGTGGCCTGTTTCCACATGTTTTGTGTTGGTGTTTGATGGGAGAAAATTAGTGGGTCAGTGAAGAGTAGTGGATCAAGTGTTCGAAATTTCACTGAGAGAGTCAAATAAGATGAAACCTGCTTATTGCAGTCAAATTGAATAACATTCCCAAGACATATATGTTTTTAGATCAGCGGATGCTGTCTGTAGCCTGTAGTATTGATTTCTGTACCATCCAGCGTTGATACTTGGTCGCTTGGTCGTGTGCATGATGCGCTTTCCCACCTTCAGTGGTGGACTCCTCCTACGTCAGACCTTGTCCATGTCAGATGTCCTGTGCTGTACTATAAGTGGATGTTAGTCGCTGAGGTCGGTAAGAGGGCAACTCTGGTATATTACGATTGTAGCCAGTCGATTTTGTTCAACAGCTCGTCCAATAGCATTTGTGGATCACAGAAGCCGTCGACGATAGTAAATTTGGAAGTGCTGAGAGGAGACTCGCTCAACTTCTGCTTGAAGAGGTCAGAGCGTTGACCCCCAGAGCTACAGCGGATGTTTGTTGGTGGTTGTCATGACATATATTCCATTAGATTGGACCTTATATCCTGGTGTAGTGGGAATACAAGCTTTCACTTATAACAAAAGTCCCTATACAAGACAAGGTGGCACGTGATAATCTGGATCTCGACAGTATTGTTTGTTCATTTTGACAGTTCAGCAACAGCAGTTCAGCACCAATCATTCATATAAACAAAGCCGGATAAGTGAACTCAACGAAGTTGATTCCGAGGTACTTCATACTTCATAGGTGCAGCAGAACGCCAATCCCACTTCATAACTTATTGTTCTTCTGATCGGCCTCAAAACCCCAGATAAGCTTCAATGAGATACAATAAATATCTCATGGTGTAAAAGGAGAAGAGAAGCTAGGCACTAGGCAGCCGTGATTAAAACTCGAAATGGAGTATACATTATTGCAGTTTTGCATTTGACATTAGAAACTCAAGGCCGACAGCCGACATTGACATGGATATGAAGACGCACAACTAGTTTGGTCCTGAGCTGAGGTTGAAAGTTGGAAGGCTGTAACGTAAACATGGGCAAGAGAAGTGAGGCACCTCGAATGAATCCGTTCCACGAGTACTGATAATGGTTGAAGAAGAAGTGGCCGCAAGTTCATTATGCAGACGATAGGAGCATGACTATGAACACTATTCATACTGATTGGTGGATTGATTCAAACATTCCGAGGTTCAAGTCGTACGAATAGATGGTCGAAGGTGAATTCCTTGATAAGAATCATATAAAAGGTAGAGAATTCCATATATAAATTTAATATCTTTGGAATAATAACTCGATACTTCAATTTGACAATATCATGGTTAGGGGAACCCTTTTTTTGGTACTATCAATAGTTACTTCCAATTTCGCTTCTGCTAGCGTCTTAGCCCCACATGCAGTTATTGATATTTTAAACCAAACAATCTATCAAACAAATCCTGATGACTATCAGTACACTAAACATGTCGCTGTTGATGAAGATGGAGATACATTGGTGAAGAGACTGAATGTCCAGGACTGTATAGAAACATCTGCTGCTGTTGTCAGTGCCTTTGCTGATTCTGCCTCCGCTGCCGCTGCTTGGTATTCTGCTTTGAATTCTTGTGCTGGTAGTATCTATGATCAATCTCAAGATCATAACTGTGGTATCGTTCACGCGACCGTTGCGAGTCAGAAGATGAAATATGTTTACTCTGCAAGTGGATCCAATTGTGACACTACTGCTCAACAAGTTACTATCCAAGGAGCCTTAGATAAAGCTTACAGAGCCTACATCAAGAATAATTATAACAGGGTTTACTGTATGGAGCTTACCCATGGTGGTACTTGGGCTGGTTACTTGTTAGTTGGTCCAAATAAGGAATGGCCAGACTCGTTATCCTGTGGTGATGACAACTCGGGACAATGTGTAAGTGGTGGAAAGGCCGATGCACACTCTTAGATTCTATGGATGTGCCTTATCCACCTTTGAATACATCTGGATGCTCCATTATAACATAATGCTTGCGTGTGACAAATAACAAACCTCTTCCAGTGTAATCATCAACCTGTTATACTCGTGTACCTACTCACGCTACTCGACATCTCAGTAGAGCCTTTGAAATGCGAATTCGATCTCATCGAGTCTCAAGTGCTTCTTTATTAACCTCCAATTCTAAGGACACATTCATCAGCTATATTTCTCGTATTCTGCTAAACAGGCTATGTGACTTTGTTTGATGGTTCTGCTATAGGATCCGAATGATTCATAAGATATAATCCGGAGCTTGATTGACGTTCTTCATAATCTGGGCGAAGCAATCTCAAATCATGGTAGCAGCTTGATCACTAATAGAAGTAAATTGATCACCTTCCAACTCATCGTCAATGACGTCATAAAGGCCAGAATTATTATCACCACAAACGAAATCATAATTTGGCCATTCAATGTTTGGACCTATCAGACAAAATCCAATCCATAATGTATTGTAGGTCAATTCGGTGCATTTTATTGATTCTCGGCCATCCTGAAGATATAATCTTTCAGCTCGCTCTAGTGATTTACCAATCAGCTCTCTTGCTTGCTCTCTTTTGAATATATTGAAACGATTGTATTTCAATCCATTAGTTCTGTAGACATATTTCAGCTTTCCATCCGAGGAAGTTCCATAGGACAACGACCAATCGTATAGTGGTGTATTTTTGGGGTTATAGTTGAGTTCTAAAGGGCCATTATAGCTGAACCAGCTAGCAGGAGTGAATTGGTAAAGCAAAGCAGCTAGTAACACAGCAATTGTGGCCTGTTTCCACATGTTTTGTGTTGATGATGGATGGGAAGGAAGTGACGAAGCTTTTGAAAATTTACTGAGACTCAAAAGAAGTGAAGAATAGAAAATATAAATTTACTAGTAACATTCGGAAGTTGACATATGAATTAGACTGATGTTATTCTGATCATATTAGAATTATCCCAGGTAAATGTATTTGAGTGATATGATCAGTTATACTAGCTGCGCCTGGCACTTGGTGGAGTAGGCAGTGGCAGTAGGCAGTAGGCACTAGGAGCCTCCGGGACCGGCCCGAGGGTGTCGAGACGAAGCGAAAAGACCCTGGCGATGAAAATGTGATAAGAGCAGGCCAATTAGTTAGAACTACACTGTATAATTGACAGAACAGCATGGGCCTATGATTGATTGTTCACCTAATTCATAGCTTGTGGTACTACTCGTAGACAAATAAAGTACTAAGCGCCGCGAGAGAGTACAACAATACGTATTAATATAGTTCGACATGATCAGATATTATATATTCAACAAAGCAGATGTTTTTGATAGACACTCAACGTTGGTCAACGATGCGGAACCAGATGCAGAAGTACAGAAGGAATAACAAGAGCAACCGTGATCAGCAAGAACAGTCTTTAGGAGGACATTTGCATGTTTCGCCACATTGACAGGTCTTAACACCAGAACTCTTTGGAGCATCTGGAGTGGTCTTTTTGCAGGCGCAGGCAGCACACTGACAGTTGTCTGAAGGACAGGTGCAGGCGGCGGTTGATTCAGTTGGGGTTTTGGTGGAGCATTGACAGGACATTTTTGTTTGGTGATAAATTGATGGGTTGTTTCTAAAGAGAAAAGTTTGCGATTGCCTTCTCTTTCTGGGCTTTTATACTTTGCAAACTTATGAAGCCTCTTCGCTTTTGTTCCAGAAAACGTAGCGAGTTGTGCGCCAGCCAAATTCCCGCGCAGTGTGGAAACCGCTGTTTTTGCGCAACTTGTGCTGCTTTTTGGAGTGATTGATGGGCTGTATTCTGCCTTCCAGCGGTGGTGCTACTGGCTAGGAGAGACTGTTCTCTGCTTATTTAAAGTGTGTTACTGAGCGGTGTTTGCCGACCTTTTCAACAATGGCTGAGAAGTTGGCACAAAAACAACTTTCCACACGTACAAATACCCACTCATAAATCTTTTGTGCACATTCAATGAGAAAATGATGCTGAGTTGAAGACATCATCATGGATCAGATCAATAAACTAGATCAGAAGTTTCAGTGCGCTGTTCACGAGTTCTCTAACGATATAGAATGGATCAATCTTAAAAGATCGTTGGTCAGGACTCCACAGATCTTCAAGCAAAAGGTGAACATTGGTGTTCAGATGCCCAAAGACGAAGAGTTTGAAGAGTTGTATCAGAACTTTGTTGCCGCTATCGATAACATACAACTATTAGAATGTGAGGTTCTCAAATATCACTCCCAAATCAAGGCATTCATCAATAATTCTATCGGTCTCACAGAAAAGTTTAGTGCTCTTTTCAACCCAAACTTGGACAAAATTACAGAGTCAGGCTCCCTTACCACCACCTCGAATCCCAATCTCCAACAAGGATATGATCACTTCTCTTTGAGTGTGAAGCTAAGCACTAAATTGAACGAAATAAAGTTCAAAACATCACCAACTTTAGATTTGTTCGTTGACAATGTCAGGGATCCATTATCAAAAGTTCTCATGTTAGCTAATAATATCAAGAGAAGCGTCAAAGAGAGAGACTTTGCAGTCCTAGACATCAACAAGTATATGAACGGGTTGGAAAATTTGAAATCCAAAGATCCTACAACCTTATCCTTGAAACAAGAACAGAACTTGGTGAGATATGAGAAGAATCTTGAGATTTCGAAGTTGAGATACGAGCAAATTAATAATGTCTTTAAAGAAGAGCTTCCAAAGTTTGCTCAGATTGTGTCTTCACTAGTTCATCCTTTGTGTGTTGTGTTGTACTATCTTCAATTGACAGTTTATTATGATCTTTTGAGCATCAACGAAATCTCAGATCCTCTATTCAAAACCAGAAGCACTGATACAAAATCATCCTCATACTTTGATCAGCTTGTTGCGAAGTTCACAAAGGTTCATGAAAAAGTTGAAGAACTCACTGATAACCTTACCATCATTAAAAGCTTAGAGGAGTTACGTGTGACAAGGAAAGAGATAACAAACATCCAGGGAGATGATGGTGAGTCCCTAGATTGTCAATCCTCAGCTAAAATGGGTCCTCGCACATGTACTGCCAAATATGATTTCAAAGGTCAACAGGCTGGAGACTTGTCGTTCAAGAAAGGCGACAAAATTGAGATCTTGGATCAAAAAACAAATAAAGAGTGGTGGAAAGGCGAGATCAATGGAGTTGTTGGTATTTTCCCCAGAAACTACGTTTCACTCTAAAATATCTAAATATGGACTTTATTATTAGCATTACTATAGTACACAAAACATCAAGGTTATCACGCAAACACATCTTCTTGTTCAGCTTCCAATGTAGACCCACTATACTCCAATTCCTTGAATGAAATAAAATGATTAGGGCGATGGAGCTCATGGTAGAAGTCGATTGGAATGTCAATCTTCAATTCATAGTCAATCTCTTTATTGAATATTGTTCCCATAAAAGTATAATTCCAGATGTCTGTATTTGGAACTAAGAAGTTACCAAGAATATTACCGGATAAAATCATTTGACCAGGTTCACCAAACTCTTTTTGGAACCCTTCAGGAGAAATATCCATATTCTTGTTCTCTTTCCCCCAATCATACCCATCTTGTGTCAATGAGAACACATTCAATGAAACAGAACCAGTGGTCAAAGAGACTGCAAAATCAACCAAGTTTTCATCGTACTCGTCGAATAACTTAGCCTGAGTAGTGACATCAATGGCAGTCATATAGTTGAATTCCTGAGATTGAGTATGAATCCAACCTAAAAGTTCTAAACCTTCCAGATATTCACTTTCTTGAAGTTTACTCAACTGAACAGAGTTGAAAGAACATGTCTGAGGTGGGACAACAATGGTCTTGATTTCTTTCACTTTGTTGTTATCACTTGGGGATGAACCAAAGACATATCCACCAATTTGAGAACGAGTATCTGAAATCTGAATGAATTTTTTCAAAACATTATTTGGCATGATATAAGTAGTTTTATCTTCAACAAAATCATCAGAGGCAACATAGATGTTCTTAGTACGCATATGTAACAATGAGGCAGAAATGGCAAGTTTACGCCATTCTGTCTTGGAGGTGAATGTTTGTTGTTCATAAGTACTTGAAACATGAGTGATAATTTCTTCGCCTTGAGCGTTTCTTGTTTTAACTTTAATACCACTTTGAGCACCACTGCCATTAGCATCATCACCTTCACCTTCAATAGCAGCAATTTCTTGTCTTTGAACTGAAGGAGCTTTGATATCTTGTCCAAGAATCAAATCTCTGATTTCAGCTTGGGTCAAAGATCCAACATTAATGTTATGTTTCTTCCCGTAGTCATTCAAGATCAAATCACGCAACTGAGTCTCAATCTCAACCCATTGATCATCGGTGAATGATGGCCAAATATGATGGTCTAAGGTGATGACAGAACTATCCGGATTCAATATCAACTTGGTACGTTCTTGATTAACATCCAGGGCACGTAACAACAAAATCAAACGTGAAAAGGCAGTATAGGATGAGATCGATTTCAACCAATCATCATACAAATTAAACAGCACCATCTGTGGTTCAGTGGCTTTCAGGATTAGGTCTTGCAATTTATCGATCTTAATAGAAGCCTGGAATGGCAAACGTAGTTCAGCAGGACGAATTGAGATATTAGGGAAATCAAGCATATGAACTTCCAATGGATCAAGCATTGCTCTTCTGGTGATGATTAATTGTTTTGGTTGTTCTTCACGAGGTAACGAACGAATTAAAGCAGCAACTTCTTCAGCAGTTTTCCATTTAGCTAGTTGACCTAAACGTTTTTGGCCTGACCAGACTGATGTATGAATGACTTTCAAAAACAATTGACCAGTTTTTGGATTCATGATGAAAATTGCACCATTGATTGGTTTAGTTGTCAAATTACCTTCAACTGTTCTATGAACTGTGACACGATAAACATTGGTATCATCAATAAACAACTGTGTATCATTACTGAACAACTCGGCATAATTTGATGAGTTCAAAAACGCTTGTTGAGGTTGAGCTTGATATAGTTGTAGACCTTTACGAATACGCTCACGAAGAACATATAACGCTGGATTTGCCTTCATAATTGTTTTCATTGCACTTTGTAACAGAGGTTTGAAACCTGGGAACCATGTACCATAAGCATCATACATATTATAAGCCAAATCAACACCAACTAAAACACCAGTTGGAGAAGGGTATAAATCATCATTTGTATAGTCCAAGAATTTAGCACGAACATAACGGGAGATATCATGGGAATCATAATCACCATAACGTAGTTGAACATCAATCCAATACTTGTCACTTGAGGTAACAGTCATATCATCATTTGTGTCATGCAACAATGAAGGAGCACTCGAACCCCATCTATAGGTACCATTCAGAGTGATATCAGCAGTTGAGGAGTTCATCTTGTAGGACTTACGAGGATGAATTGATTCTTTTTGAACACTCTCAATTCTAAGAACATTCATTTCACCATCCAAAACTTGACAAATATCGAAAACAATACTTTCATGGATCTTTTGCCACAAATGGGCACGGAAAATCTGAATCAAAGAGATCTTCAAAGTTGGAATCTTACCATGCAAGAAGATACCAGTCAAATCCAATTGGACCAAAAACCCAACGTAAACATTAGCACGATTGATAGTTGGGGACCACCATAGAGTGAAACGACGATTTGGAATTTGACTTAAACCAGATCTTTGAGCATTGGTCAATTTCTTAAATTTCAATGAATCCTCAAAACCTGAACCTTTCTCCCAGAATAAACCTTCCCATGAATCAAAGCCAGTAGCTTTGAACAGTGTATGTTCCAAAATAGTTTCAATACCACCTAAAGCCTGAATAACATCGGTACGGTAGGCATTTAAGTTCCATAACTTACCATCATGATGTGATGAGGTCCACCAGAAAGGATTATAGCGAATCAACGAGTATTGTTTGAACTCACGACGGATACGATGACCTCTATCATATGCCAAGGTATGACGATCTTTCTGGAACAGAGTGCTGATTCTTGGAATACCTCTATCCCATGAACCTTCCAATTCCTCGAAAGCCAGACGACGATTTTGCTGTAAGGCTTCTTGACGCTTGATAGCATAATCGGCCCATACTCTCTGGGAGTCCAGGAATTCATTCTCCCAAGATGTGATATATCTGAAGATGGTTGGAATCATTTTTTCCTCTGACAATGTCATACCAGAACGGAAATGAGTGATACCTGTATCGGTTTGCTTTGACCAACTCAAATCAGAGGCTGGGATCAGAATATGGGACGCACTTAACATACCCAAACCACCTAATTCCTTCGGGGTATAGAAAACAGCAGGTGGAAAACGGGTAGGCATTTTGGAGTTTAGACCAGCTTTGACACGGTTCTGGATCTTAGTCTCACATTTGACCAATACGTCTAGCAACGATTCAGTTGAAACAGCAGCTTCTCTATAGTATGCAAACAATGATAACACAGCAGTATTCCATTTACTTGCGATCTTTGTGAATGTTGTTGAACCAGAAGACATCAGAATTTGACGAATACGGTTATGAAACTTCTCGACATCTTCCTCTGTAACTTGTAAAAAGGCCTTAGCGGTACGCTGTTTAGTGTTAACGTCAACAAGATCCCAGACACCTTCTGTGGAGGAAGTGACTTCATCCATTCTTGATTTTGGCAGTATTCTTACTTCAAATCCACACATAGTGAACAGCAGATTTGGGTTATCTTTACTGTACACAGATGACAAGGTATCTTCCCATTGAATGGATGCCAGGGCTCTTGGAACACGACCTTGAATTTCCCAAAACACAGCTCTACCAAGGTTAACATCATGACGCATCAATCTCATACGACTGTCCTTTGGCCAACAACGACGGTTGTTATACCCAATGATATTCTCAAAGTTTGGATCAGGATTCTCTGATAGGAAAGCTTGGATCAAATCTTGAGCTTCGTCCTCCTCAAACCTAAAGAAAATATGAATCTTGTCAATATAACGTGAATACAGTCTGATTGGACTTGCAAGTTCTTGTTCCTGTGATTTGAACTGCAGGAATTCATTTGGAGAATTGGATGGTCCAGCAATTTCATTAGCTCTTTCAAGCCCAAGAATCAACAAATCAAGCACTAAACCATAGTATTGGAAGACAAAGGATGAAAATTGAAGACCCCTGATCAAACCATATTTGTTAACATGACTCATATCTTTGAAGGAAAGACTGACATTATTTTTAGCCGTAATATAATCAGCGATATTGGAATCCATCACCAATCTCAATAAACGATTGAGTAATGTAAAGTCAATCTTCTCAGAAACTTTATTTAACGAGGTCTGTAACATAACATTGCACTGACCTTTTGAGGTATCCCATACTTCATTTAGGTTATTGATACCCTGACACCATTTGTATACTAATAATGGAGGAATTTCGGAGTCGCTTGGTTTGATCCAATTTGGAAACAGACCTCTCTTGTCACCTTCATACCACAAGTATTGATCTAGATATGCATCTGTGATCTTTTCAAGAGGATCAACACTATAGACAGGTGTCAGTTGATGATATTGATCCAACATGTCCAAACCGACGTCTTTAAAAACTCTCTGGGTCAACAAAAACTTCTTGATTCTACTTAGGCATTCATGAGGATTATCATACGCTTGTTCGATCAAGGCAAGCTCTTCTCTTTGGGATGCATTCAATCGACCTTTGGCATTATATGATTCTTTCAAGTTCTCTAACGCCAAAACAAGCAATTTGGTGTCATGTTTGTAACTCAAGGGTGGAAATGGGATTGGGGCAAAATTTCTGCTCTCAAACCAGTGTACCATAGTTTTGAAGATTGTGGTGGCTTCAGTTGGTGAGATCGCAGGTCCATCTTTCTCGATGTTCTGCTGACGTTCCTGTTCATTCTTCATCCACAGTCTTGTCAATCTACCCAAATTCTTTCTAGCAACTGTCTTCTCAACCGTGGCACCACGTCTAATTCTTTCTCTGTTGTAATGTGCTGACGAAGTCCAACCGTCAGCCTTAGCTTTGACATAACGTTCAATGATTTTGACGATTGGTTCAGGAAGACCAGGAACCTTCCATGGAATGTTAGCCTTCCAACATCTCCAGGCTTCAGTTAAATGTTGAAGGATGGTTTTGGCTTTGTTCTGCTTGATTCCTTCAGGAATCATATCAAGAATATCATTCATCACAGAAGCTCTTAATTCCAGATCGTAATATGCGTCAGTTCTTTGTTTGGTGACAGTTTTAGCAACCTCATTGGAACGACCCTCAAATTGACGTGAAAGTAAGTTACCTAACCACCTTTCCAGTAGTGGGATTATACCTCTCATGAAGAAGATCCAAACTCTCCAGGCTGGTTGCCAAAAACCACACCCAGGACCTTTACCAATGATATTGTTGAATTTGTAATAGACAATGTGTTTCAAGTCTTTGCATGCTCGTATCTGATGCATAACCTTATACTTGTAACGATAGATACCAGTAAGTTGACCTAGATGATTCAAGATATAGTACATACCATCAGCTAGTTGAAATGCATCAACATTTCCAAGTCTATATTGAACTTGAGCATCAACCAGGAGCTTAACGATTTTCAAGATTTCTCTCATCAAATGGAAAGCATTACCAAATCTAGACTTTTTACGCTCTTTAGTGGTCAATGTCTTTGTTGGCTTCAAATTGAAGTTGTAGTCCAAATGCAAGTAAGTCAGCCCTTTTCTGTGGATTAGCAGGTTTAACATATTGAAACCTTGACGACAGACTTGTAGACCAGCTTCAACCCAGTCGATAGTGGTAGTTTGAAAGAATTTGGTTTGCTTTAGAGACTTCAGCAACTGGATTTTCTTATGGTTTGATGGTGGTTGTTTATGCAGTTCATTCAACACAAAACTCTTCAGTAGTTTTTGATAGGAGATTCTGGTCTTAACTGGGTATTCTCTAGAAGGTCTTTGAAGATACCAATCCTTCACTAGTGCAACATCCTGTGCTCTAACCATACGGCCTGAGCGGTGGTTGAATGGGTATGGTGCCCACCATAGTTCCAGAGCACTAAGTGTATTTTCAGGATCCAGTTCCTCATCTTCCAAGAACGGCTTAAGAGCATTCGGAAGCTGGAAATCATCGATATCTTGGCCGTCTTCGTCAAACAACTCAGTTTCTGTACTCGTCTTGAGATTTCGCAACGATCTTGATGTTATTGGGTTGAACTCAGGGTCAAAATAAAATGGTGGTAGATCTGGATCGTCTGGTTTGATGTAACAGTTGATCGGATGTGCGTACCATGAAATATCAACAGATCTTGGTAATGAGTTGTATAGGTGCGGAAATGCAACTTTGTATTCTGTCCTTATTGGGACCCTGAATATGATTCTATCAATTGAATTGAACTCATTAAAATCTTCTTCTTCGAAGTCCTCGTACAATGGTTCAAACTTTGGCCCTCCTGGAATAGCGTTATTTAGTGCTTTAGCAGTGAAGAATGACTTCTTGTCAAAGAGATAGAAATAATTCTGATTGACCACCTCAGCGAGCAACGGAGTCGATAGTCTATAAAGATTTGACATCACCTCTAGTGGTAGGTTCCACTTTCTATACGAGTCCCCATTAACAAACCCAACTTCATCAACTAGAGGTTTTGGATCATAGAACCATTCAATGACTTGCTCATCATCAACTTCATCCAAGTCCAGTTGAATTGGATCCGGTGGTTGAACATCTTGCAAATTCTCAGCCCAGTTCAAAGGTGGTTCTTCATCATCAAAAGGAGGAAATCTCATTCTCTTAAAATGACGACGATCTCTCTTTTCTCTTCTCATCATTAACCACATGGTAGCCCATTGAGCTTTATAGACCGGTTCGATAACTCTTGGAATTTCATTGACAAATGTGATTGCACCAGTGATATGATACAAAACTTTGACATCTTTGGATTGTTCCCATGGCTGAGGAATATTTTCGAGTAATTTTAGAACAGCATGTGGCATATACTTCAATGATCCTAAATAGGATCTTTTGTCTTGTGAGAACTTCCTCGATGACATATCAGCATGATCATGGATTATTTTTCGTAGATGTTCTGGTGGCATATCAACCTTCTGGGAATGAACATAACCTCCAACTTTTGATCGTATGGTGGAATACCGAGACTTCTGCATCTGGAGCCACTTCTGTTTCTTGAGATCCAGTTCCTTCTTGTTGAATCTGGAGGGGCTTCCAGGTGGCGGAGGTGGAATCATCGTTGATGTAGATGGGAAAGAAGGTGGAGGAGGTGGGATAGTGAAGGTGTTGCCATTTGGAGGAAGACCAGGAGGTGGTGGAGGTGGCGGTGGAGCAGGACCACCATTTACTGCTCTTTTCTTAGAAGGAGGAGGAGGCGGTGGAGGTGGAGGAGTCCAGCCTGGTGGTGGAGGAAGATTACTCATGAATCCTTGGGAGATAAGATGTGATCTGTGCCTATCTTTTGATGTGAGATGTCTCTGTTATATCTTGACTTAGGAAAGAGGAGACGCGAATTGATCCAAATTACAGGTCTCAACACAACTGCACAGTGAAATATTAGACGAATGAGTAGCTCCGTTTCTCACGTGCCTGACTAGGAATCACAGGAGGATGTAGGTAGAATGTTTGAAGTTGATTGTATGGAAGATGTTTTGATATCCTAATTATATTCAAATTTTCATTATGAAAAAAAACTAGAACATCCGAACACCAGACAAATGACGACAACGTCAAAGCTTCAAACTTATAATTTCATCACTTTATACTATCGGATGCTATGGTTCTAGTTTTCTTTAGATATAGATGATTGGGGTTTCATTATTTATTAGCTCATTATTTAGGTTATTTCACCTGTGATCCCAAGTTTATTTGAGATTTAGTCTGTTTCTAGCTTCTCTTGCAATGGCTCTTGCTTCTTCAATTTCTTGACTTGTACCATGATTCAAATCAGTAGCATATTGATACGCTAATTGCCAATTCTTCTGATCAATCTCATATTTAGCCAGCCATAGTCTTGCTTTACACGTTTCATCGTTCGTGATACCTTCATTTAACTCCTCCATGTAGCACAACTTCATGAACTCGTATACTTTGTCATATTCCAGCAATCTCTCATATAGGAGTGCTAGTTTATAATATATGGAAACATCAGATATTTCATTCAATTGTAATGCCTTCTGATAACTTTTGATGGAGTCCCTCAATTTTCCCAACTTTTCATAACAATGTCCCAATGCAATCCATATTCTTTTGTCAAGTGGTTTCAAAGAACATGCCTTCTGATAATAGTATAATGAATAAAGATGCATCTCCAACACCTCATAAGCCTGGCCAAGACCATACCATGCTTTGAAATCTTTGCTGTTAGCATCAACCGCTCTTCTGTATGATTCAATAGCAGCATGAGAGTTCTTCAGCTCAACAAATTCATGGCCCATCAGTGTCCAGGCTGAGAGACAGTTTCTATTCAAGGTCAGGGCTCTTCTGTAATACATGATTGCTTTTTCGTGCTCAAATTTCAAAGAATAGTGATTTGCAATGATGCAGCAAGTTTCTGGTCTGAATCTATCGATTGACGAAGCTAGTTGGGCCAAGTAGGCCAACTTCGCCTTTTTCTCCATAACATAAAGAATATTCGAGTATGTATCCATATCATCAAGTCGGAGAGGGTCATTCAACAGTACATCATCAAACAACGCCTCAGCTTCCTGGTATTCAAGGGCATGGTATGAAATCAAAGCTTTCTGAGTCTTCACGAACGAGAACTTTGGAAAGATTTCAATGAGGTTGTCCAAATCTTTGTAGATTTCATCAGATTGCTGGAAGAACTCTTGATTAATCACAACTTTAAAGATCTGGAATATTATGAGTTCTGGGCCATTGAAATTTGTGGCAAAGAACTCGTTTAATGAATCAATCATCACGAGTGCGGAGTCTAAAGTCTGGACACAGAATATCAGTTCCACCCACGCACTCCAATTGAATGGAAAGAGTTTGATAGATTTAATGAATGCATCCTGTGCCGTTGTTATGGATTTTTGTTTAGCTAGCACAACACCATATAGATAGTAAAGGAAAGGATCATCAACTTTTTGGGTTACTAGGAGCTTCTCCAGCTCTTTCAGTATTAGCGGCGCATAGGCATTCGATTGCGTTTGATTATCATTAGATCCCAATACACCTTCACTCTCTTCTTCTTTTTTCTTTTCACCGTTCAAGAACAATGAATATAGTTTGATAAATATTGCTTGGTTTGAGCTGCAATCTGACAAAATGCTAGAGCATCTTTGAAACTCCTTGAGCTGAAAATACGAGTTTGCTAAGAGTATTTTGTCATTATCTCTCAGTGGTACTTTCTGAAACCCATATTTGGAGTGGTGTTGATCATGGAGATTATCGCCATCAGCGTCTTCATCTTCTTGCAATCCATTCAATGCTTCAGCTGACCATTTTGCAGCCTGATTTAGGTTCAGCAGAGAAAGCAGCTGCACAGAGCTTCTGAGTTCAACAGCCAATTGAGCCTTCTCATATTTCGTAAGTGCCATTTTTTCCTCAGCTCGAGAGTCCTTCCAGAGCCAACTATTTGCGCTGACTTCCTCTTTGTTTACGTTTTTTGATCGTGAACGGTTTTTTTGCTTCCACCGAAAAAAACATCACCAAAGAATACAGCGACGGCTCAGAAGAAATAACTTAGAATACACTCTACATTATTCTATCTAGAGTTTCCCCATCGAAATCAAATCATCTCAACGATAACCTCAAGAAAATCGAGCCACCAATGTCCCTTCACCCAAACTCAGACCTGGGTCTCTTGGGAGAACCTTCATCGACACAAGTGCCAACAATTGGTGGAATCGATACGGATACAAAAGGGGAGACATCTGGCGAACCAATCAATGTCCCAACTGTGGAGACCGACTATATGGATATACTGAGTGCTGAGCTTGAGTTGACAGAATCACATTTTGAAAGTTGTTTAGAATCTATCGATACAATCATTGAACTCCTCAAAGTGGACCCAAGAAAAGGTACCTTAGCAGAGAAAAAATACATGGAATTGGTGAGGAAGTTACGAAGACTTGAATCCCCAGATAAAGTATCAGTCAAATCCTCCAATATATTTCAACTGGAGAAGAAATTTCAACATTTATACAGATCAAAACTAGCTGAGTTGAAGCAAGTCCAGAAAGAGTCGTACGGTCAAGTATCGAAGAACTTTGAGTCAAGATATGATTTAGCAGGGAAAAATGAGCAGTATCTGGACCTTCAGAAATCGCTGGGAAGTGTGAGAAAGATTGAAATTGATGGGTATGACTCAATTGATCTGAACTGCTCAAAAGATGAAATGATCAGGATCTTAGAATTGGAGAAGAAGAAACGAGGTAAATTATCATTTGAAAATGATGAATTATATTCACCAGAGATCAAAGAGCTCAACAGTCAATACGAAAAATGGGGTAGAAGAAATAATGAATTAAAGAGATTCCTGACTCATGATATTGAGGAGATTAACAAGAAGGTTCAACTAGTTAAAAGAGTAGAAGGCATCTAAACCAAACATGCTACGTGATGGATTTTCACTATTTGATACATGGTGATGCTGAGTGTATACTACTGATAAACGTGTATCAATATAGAAAATAGAGCTGAGCAAAGGGTAGGTACTAGGTAGATGGTTGGAATGGAAAAAGTCATCAGTTGATATCTGTTCAAGCCTTGGCAACAACTTTAGCAGCATCATTGACTTTTTGATCCGCTTCAGTCACAGTAGCTGGACCATTTATTATATACTTGAAAACTTCACTTGATGAATCACCTTCTTTGACTCTATAATTTATAATTCTAGCTAATTGATAACCAGCAGTCAATGATAAAAAGAAATTGACAGAAGCCAATAGATAATTCTTTGGTTTGATAACGAACGACCATCTTGTCCATATAGTACCTGTAGCTAGTAATGATAAATTTTGAGTACCACTGACTTTTTCAACAGGTCTTTTGATATCATTGATACCAGCGATAACTAGACCCCACTAATTTGAAGAAAAGTTAGTACAGATCAATAACTTTGCGATTGAAATGTGAGAACATACTTTTAACACAGGGGCCTACCATAACATTGTTAGTATCTGTATCTTAAGTGCAACGGGTGCTCAATTGACCATGTGGATCTGAACAGAATCTCTGAACTCTCCAATTGAGGAATATAGAAAGAACATACCCAAAAATGGACGGTCATTGGACCAGTTTCCGAATGGAGGAATCTTTTGAAAGCAGCTGACATTTCCGTATGTATCAAATAGAATCCTGATCAACCAACAAGGCACTAACAAGATATCAGTAAGGACGAACAGCCGGTTTACCTACCAAAGCAAGGCCTTCACGTCGTCAGATGGTTTACTTTGTTATCCCACTTAAAACGTAAAAAAACATTCGGTTTCGCGAAAAGCTTTTTTTTGGCGGGTACCGGTCGGTTTTCTATGGGGGGATTTTACTCACGTGACTCTAGCTCTTGACTTCCAGATATGGTGAGAAAAGTGTTACGCTTGAGGAATTGGCGAGAAGTCGCGCGACATGCGGTTTTTCTTCAATTTTCATCAAAAAATCAATAATCGAAAAAACAAAAACAACGAACAAGTCAACAAAAACCAGTTCACTTTGTTGAAGTAAGCGGATCGCATATTTTCCTTTCGTTCGTTGTTTCATCTGCTGCATCTCGATTCTCACTCCTACACTTTTACATTCCGGTTTGGTTCTCTCCTTTTTTTGTTGATTTACAGTTTTTTTTTTCGTTGCTGAGCACTAAAATAGGAGAAGTGTCTATTGTCCTCAAGAAAGACCTTATATCAATTTCAGCCAATATCCATTTTTTCAGCTTGTTAGCTTTTGCACCTAAAGCTATATTCAACTCAACACACTTTTATACAACGTTAGATTTACAGAACTTTGTTGCATCATGTCCTCCAGTATTACATTCCATGACATAACTTCAACCATTTCATTCACCGTTGATAAGTATCTATTAATTTTGGGAAACTACATAGAACAAGTCCCTGGTGGTGCTATTCTTGTGAGATACATCAAGTCTTCACATCAAGATGATCCTTTCAGAACCGTATTGGAGCTTATTTTGGTTATATTTGCCATAAGATATTTCACTACATCAAGATATGAAGTCAAAAAGAAAGGCTTCGTTAAATTGAGTGAAAAGGAGGTTGATGATTTGATAGATGATTGGGAACCCGAACCGTTGGTTCTACCGTTAGTCGAAGAAGAAAAATGGAAGTTGAAAAGTGTACCAGTTATCAAAGGACCAATTGCTGAGAAAGTTATGGTTGATGATGATTTGAAAATCAACCTAGCATCACTGAATTTCTTGAATTTCGGAGTTAATGCACTCACAAAAACAGAAGCCAGTAAAATCATTCAGCAGAATGGGGTTGGTGCTTGTGGTCCTCCAAATTTTTACGGAAATCAAGACATTCATGTTAAATTGGAAGATGATTTGAAGAGATTCTTTGGTACCGAAGGTGCCGTTCTATATGGGCAGGATTTTACAACTGCTGGATCAGTCCTACCAAGTTTCTTGAAAAGAGGTGATACTGTCATTGCTGATTGCCAAGTTAACGTTGCTATTCAAAAGGCCATCTCCTTATCAAGAGCTAATATTTACTGGTACGCTCATAACGATTTACAGGACTTAGAGACGATCTTAGAAGATTTGCAAGAGAATGCATTCAAAAATGAGAAACCAATTTCCAGAAAATTCATCATAACAGAAGGCCTGTTTGCTAATACTGGAGATTTTCCTGATCTGGTCAAACTAATCGAGTTGAAGAAACGTTTCAAATTTAGACTGTTCTTGGATGAGTCTTTATCATTAGGTGTTCTAGGGAAAACAGGACGCGGTTTGACTGAACATTTTGGTGTTGATCGTAAAGATATCGATATCACCATAAGTTCAATGGCCAATGCATTCTGTTCAAGTGGTGCATTCTGTATTGGTGATCGGGTGATGTCATATCATCAAAGAATTGGAAGTTTGGCTTATTGTTTTAGTGCTTCGTTACCTGCTTATGTTGCCAGAGCTACTTCAACTGCATTGAAGTTAATTGAGGAAAGTGTCGATGAAAAGACAGGACAATCTTCTATCTTGAAGAAGTTACAAACTAAGAATGAGTTGCTATATGAATTTTTCAAGAACGATAAGGAATTATCCAACTACGTTGAAATTACGTCGACAAAAGAATCATCAATAGTTCATTTGAGATTGAATGAGAAACTAAGAGAAAGATTGAATTTACCAACTGCCTATACTGGTAAAGGTTCTGAAATTTTTGAAAGAAACAAAAAAGGTAAAAGTGATAAATTCGTGAAGAGTTTGAATGATGAAGAAAAGCTCATCCAAAAGATCATCAATGATGCCATGGAAGAAGGAGTGTTGATCACTAGAAGTACGTATAGCTACCAACAAGAGCTTTTTCCAGTCTATCCTCATTTGAAGATCACGACCAATGTTGACTTGACTGATGCTGAACTGTCCAAGAGTTGCAAAGTCATCAAGAAGGCTATTGTGAGCAACTTGAAGGACTTGACCATTGAGGACCTTGAGAATATTGTGCTATGAATATCACCCCTAATCCAATACAAGTAATCACACTACGAACACTCACGGCTCACCGACACTAATAATTCAACGTAGCACCGACTTTCGACAACACAGGATGACTTCGCGACAAGGCTCAGCCATTAAAAAGTTAGCGAAGGGCCGAAGAAAAAAAAAAAAAAAACAAAAAACTTTGCAAAAAGCCGAGCTCATGTCTTTTTTTAACCCTTTCAAATAAACATCACACCTTTGCTACAAATTCATAAGAAACCCTGTTCTCCCACTTTAGTCTTCACACGTAATACTTTACACACACTTCACTTTTTGCTACCGATAGAACAACTGAATCTTTCTGTTTCTTATCTTTTTCACAGCACTCGTTTACCCCTTCTCAATCGTTCCATAAATCGATACCAAACTTAGAAGCTATATTTTCATCAACAATCAATCTCACAACAAATAATGGGTATTTTCAGAAATAAATCACAAGCTTCACAGCATTCAGACGGATCCAGTGGGAAAATTAAACAGGAGAAGCTGACGAATGAAGATGTCAAACATTACAAAGTCCGTACTGGTTCTGTTCATGATCCTATTCTGGCCGCAGTTAACGAAGCCCAACCTTTTGAACAAAATCATGATGCTGACACCTCCAGACAAAGTTACGGTGCCATGGTTACTAATCAAGGTTTGAATGATGTTTTTGGTAAACCTATCCACAGACCAGATATCTCTAACCCAACGAGATCAAGAGATGAAAGACCTCTAGATACCATTAGAGGGTTTGAGTACTCAATCACGGGTGATCAATCTTACTTGGACCGTTTGGAAACAGATCAGTTGGGATTCAGAGTCCGTGATGACTTCCCAAGATATGGCAATGGTAATCCATACGCCAACAACACTCAACAACAACAACAACCAGTGCATAGTTTCAGTGGAAACCAAGAAGCTTTTGAACAAGGTGTCTACGAAGCCCCAGTGAGAGCAGAGGCTGCTCCACAGAAAAAGAAGAGAGGTTTGTTTGGAAGAAAGAAGAAGTAGGAGATTCAAAGTTGAATAGAGACAATGTTCGTATATAGTGAGTACATTATGAGGGGGATGATATTCTGGGTTTTGGCTTTTCCATTCGTGTTTTGTTTTTGATATACATTAATACCATATTATGCTCGTCCAGTAAACTTCTCACTGCCATTGCCCAGCTCCAGTTTTTTTGCTCTCTCCTCGAAAGGAGCACCATTTAAAGGCATCATCAGGCAAAAATAAAATCTCGCGATGTCAGTGCTACCTTGTCTCACAAATTAACGCGTTGGGACGAGTACTGGACACAATGGCCACCACTGAGGAGCCATTGGTCAAGCTAGAGCATGAACTTCTACCACCAGATGAGACTGTCAGACACCACTTCATCTCGTCACTCTCCAGTGGGTTTGAGATATCTCCTGAAGCAGGTGAACTGATCAAGTTGGACATATTGAACAGCCTCCGAGAAGCGACACATCATGAGTCTAAGATATCAATGATCCCTACAAATTTCATCATTCCATCTGAGGTGCCATGCTTCAACGAAGACTTGATACTATGTATTGACGTCGGTGGCTCGACTATAAGGTGTGGTGTTGTTAATTTATCAGAAAGTTCAATTGTAAAACAAGTTCAGTGGTTGTTAAAAGAAGATGAGAAAGTTGTCAATCAAGAGTTCTTTGATAAGTTAGTACTGAGGTTGTACTACGAACTATTAGATGACTGTGTCCGTGATGTTCATTGGAAGATTGGTATAACCTGGTCATTTCCACTAGATTCAAAGAATAGAATAATCACATTAGGGAAAGGTTTCCACATTGATGAGTCGATAACTTCTGCACCACTTGATCAGTTATTCCAAGCAGCATTGATCAAGAGCGGTATTAAAGGTGATATACATGCGATTATAAATGATTCGTTGGCTGTTAATCTGGCAGGTCTATTACAATCATCATCAAGTTCAGAATGTGTCATAAAATCAAGGATATCTCTTATAATTGGGACGGGTTTGAACTCATGCATTTTGAACAGTTCAAATCAGTTTATAAACACTGAGTTGGGGTTTTTTGGGAAACTGCATCGTGTTACTAAATACGACTACCTGATTGATCAGAATTGGACAAACAAATCAATTAAAGCTCATATGTATCAAGAAGATCTCAAACGAATTTTCCAACCTTTGGAACTGATATGCTCAGGGAGATATATATGTGAATTGGCAAGATTGATAATTATTGAGTTGATAGGGTTGAACCTGGTCCAAAAGAATGATTATTTCATGGATGAATTTGAACTACATGGTGGGTTCATAGCCATCTTATCAACACCTTCGGACTCGATTCCCCAAATCCAATCCAACTTGAAGAAAGAACTTGACATTCAATTGACCTTGGATGAAGTCGAAATAATGAAGGACGTGATTGATATAATATTGACAAGAAGTTCCAAATATGTCACTTATTCAATCATGGCCTTGAATGAATTCATCAGGTCTCACACCCACCAGTATTCTGGATCTAGTGAATCATCACAGGATGATGGCATTCATGTTGACTTCATTGGCTCATTCTTAACGCATTGTCAGTCATACCAATCCAAAATAGTCAAAAATTCCAAAGGTCTGATCAATCTGAATGAAGTTAAAGATTCAAGTATCGTTGGTGCTGCTGTTGCTGCTTTCATCAAAGAATCCACCTCGAAAAAACTAGATTCCAAACCGTAGAATTGCTACTGAGTCAGGACCGCATAATACACCTAACGAATACACGAGTCACGACTTCCACAAAAGCTCAGAGAACAAATTGTAGGCGAAGTTGATGTTAAGTATGTATACATTACGTAATCTTTCGGAACCCACCAAAAATGCTTACAACAAACAAAAACAACACGCACTCGACCCAAAACAGACCAACCAAAGAAGAAGGTTCAAATAGGGAATGACGGAGTTCAGCTTGGAGTTGAGCGTTGATCGCCAGCATCTCCACGATGCAGTGAAAGGTATGTGGCTCATGAAATTTTTGAAAGACAAGCCACATCATGTGAATTGTGAAGCGTCGGAACAAACAAACTAACAGTTGATACAGGATTGATGTGCACGATCTTTTTCTACCGAACGTTTGGACCTATTGTTCCAAAGACTCATGAGTTCTTGGACATTGTATATGTGAGTTTTATTCTGCTGTTGGATAACTTTGTCGTTTGTACTAACGCCTCCACAGCCATTTGTTGAACTTCCAGAATTAGAAGATATAATCGAGACGAAGATTGATTCACTGATATCTAAGATTGACTCTGATCATGGTACCCCAATATTTTCACCAAGTTCATCAACTCCATTAGGATCACCCCCATCTTTGAAATATATCAACCCATCAACGAGTAATAATCCCTATTCAAACATAAGATTCAATGATCAATCGATTGAAGAGGATGGTGATTCAGAAGATGGAAATCACAATAGCGGCAATAACAACAATTCTCAGACATTGGATCCATCAGCTTCAGGATTATTGGGCTCCATTCATAGCTCGATATCACCTTCGTTAAAACCAGCAACAAACATTAACTCTAACGTCAAATTCACCCAGATTGTTATAAATTTCAATGAGACTAAAAAGCTAAAGAAACCAACATGGTTTGGGAAAATCGAAGAAGAAATCATATTCGAAACGTGGTTGTTGAACATAAGAATCATTCAAAGACCAATGGAGGATAATTTGACAGCTCTAGCTACAAACTTTGAGAATCTAATTTGGAAAATAAGCAATTTTGCAGATAAATATAAAGATCATATCCCAATCATAACCTCAACTGAGTTATTACCTTTCAACTATACAATATCAATAAAATCAAATGGCAATAATGAAAGTTGGAAAGAATTCATCAAGAAAATGTTGAAAGAGCCAATACTATGAAAGAAAAGTAAGGCAACCCACTATTTATACAACTAATGACCTAATGAATAAATAATACAGTACACAGCCGTAACTCATCAGTCATAAATTAGCTTTCAAAGTTGAGTCAACGTATCCAGAGTCGCCTTGGACCAAGATACATGCACCTTTAGCTATAATATTCTCGATCCCCAAATCTTTAGATTTGTTCAAGACCAACGAATCATACGAACCAGGCTGGAACCAAACACCTTTGATCATACCACTTAAGCCTTCTGACCCAATGCGTTCCAAGACATCAAGGCTGACGCTTGGAGGTGTTATGAAACTGATACTGACACCATCGTTTGATGGATATTCCTTCTTGATGAGCTCCAGTGCATCGATGATTGTCTTGGAGGTAGGAATTGATTTGATTGATGGGGAAGAAGGGTTGATTGGGATTGTTGGTAACTCATGGTTCAGGTACCAATCAAAGACCTTATAACCGAATTTGCCTTCATTATTGGAGGCACCAACCACTGTGTAGACCCTGCTTGGGCTGAAGAACTGCTTGATTGACATTTCTGGAGTTTCTTGAGCCCTGTCATGTTGTGGTGCTTGATTAGAAATGAGTCGGAATTTTTGTGGAGGGCCGGATTTTGAAATATGTCAAATTAGACAAAAAACGGAAGCAAAAGCAAGATTAATTGGGTTCTACAAAATCTTTGAAATTCTTTAAGTCTTACAATATTGTTTTCATTTCGAAACTGCTATATTGGCTGTTAGTTTCCTACTTCTTTAATGATTTTTTTTGTCGAGTGTTCATGAGTGGATGAATTACGTTTTGATTCTATTAAACGAATTATATCTAATTTGAGAAACACATGATGCCGTTCGGCCATCTACTGGATTAACATGTATTCTTCTTGTGAGCTTGCAACCATAGCCAGTACGAAGATCATAGTCATTGTGTATCTCATCATCAACGGCTGTGCAGTCATTCATAGATGATCCCCTACAGATTCTATACACACCGACTCCTAACAGTCTACCCATTTCTATCTATGTCTCTTGTAGGGCTCCCTCTCAGATCCTCCCTTCGATGTGGTGGTGCTAGTCACTCTTTTCCGTAGGTGCAGCTGGGATAGGTGATTGAACTAATGATCACTGCTACGACGACACTTCAACATTATGGATTTTGTAAAATTAGACGCATACACAATCAGTTCTTTGGTTTCTTTTGTGGTGGTTGTTTATCGTCATCACTTCCACTCGCACTCATCTCAGCATCACTGTCAAATTCTTCAGCAACTTCAGAATCTGAATCAGAACCTGATCCACCGTTGAAATCTTCATCTGGACTTTCATCATCATCTGATCCCATACGGACATCTTCGTCACTTGAATCATCATCTCCATCAGCTAAAGCTGCTGATATTCTGGCTTGTTGTTCAGCGTCCTCATTTATAACTCTAACGTTCTTCTCTTTCAAAAATGTTTCGATAGAGTTTTGTTCTTCTCTATTTATGTTGGCAAATGTATGAGATGGGGCATGCTTCAAGTTAACTTCCAAATCAAATGTACGATTTGAAGTCGTCAATTCACCAGCTCTTGAAATTGAAACATTTGAAATCTCTGAATATGGAATATAGACTGTTGGTTTAGTAACAAAAAGTAAAGAAGTTTCTAGTGGATACAGATAACCTTCATTCACTTTCAATGAACAACTGACAGCTGCTTGACCATCAATAGATGTGAAACTTCCTGGAATGATGATTCTCTTTTCTGATAATCCTTTAAAGACATGACTTAATACTAGATGTGTTTTTTGATCATAACTTCTTTTCAGTCTGTTTTGATATTTCTCTTCAAATTCCTCTTTTGATACATTGATATCCAACTCGAGTTCTTCATCCTTGGCAACTTGTAGTACTAGATATGGGTATGGTGTTTGACCTTGGCGTAATGGTGGATTGATCTGAATAACCATCAAGTGATGAATGTTATCTGGTTTAGGTAATGAAAAAATTCTTTCAATTTGTTTGTACTGGATTTTGTGATCGTATGTTTTACCCCTCAACCTCAACGATGATGGATACATATCAATATCAAATCTACCACGAGGAGTCAAGAATAATACATCAGCAAATGATGCAATTGCTTCACCGGAGACCTGTCCAATATCGGCCTTTTCTTTCAATTGTTCGAAGAATACAGTTGCTGCACTTTGTTCCTCAACATCTTCAACTTCTTCACCATCATCATTCTTCAAAATCTTTGGGTTCTCGGTTTGAACAACACCTGGAACGTAAAATCTAACCTCAACTAATTCATCCCCAGCTGTATCCATCTTTTTATCCAAAACGTTCATATCAACAGTCACTTCGTTCTTTCCAGAAAGGTTTGTATTGTTGATATCTGAGTATGGAATCTCAAAACTTGGTTTCCCATTTATCTGGAAAACTAATTCATTTCTAGCAAAATCTGATGTTCCCCAATTCCAACCTCTTAATGAATGTTCTTTATGATCCACCTGAATATCAAAAGTACGTTGGAATTCATTCTTCAATTGATTAAAATCTTGAGGATCAAATCCATCAAGTCTAACAACACCATTATTCTTGGTTTGTATTCTTAATTCCCAGCCTCTTGAACCTCTTGACCATTGAGCTGATGATAATTCTTCAGCTGCCAACAAAAATGGTTGTGTCTTGTTAGCTGAGCCTGCAGTAACAGCAGGTTTCCAACCAAGACCGGTTTCAGCAATACGACAACGACCTGGAGCTTTACTTTGATTCAGATAGATTCTCTCAAAGTCCAAATTACCCATTTCTTTACTTCCTTCCTGATTGCTCGGTGACTATATGTATTAATACTTGAACCATAGAAATTCGTGTTGAAACGCGTTTTTTTCTCAAAATTCGAGAAAGTCGCGAAATCGCCACTTCAAGTACGGGTAACAGTTTTCAGATCATCATAACATTGATTTACAAACTTCAGAACTCTTTGAGAGCCCCCTGTAAGAACTCAACTAGGCCAATGGCACCAGGATCAGCAATCTTAGAGGAGTCACCGACATAAGAAGCTCTTCCAAACTTAGCCTCAAACTCACCTGTGGATTTGGCACCTTTATCAGCAGCATCAACAGCCTTTTGAAAGTCCAGTGTTTTGTTGAACTCTTTGACAAATGGCTCTAGAGCATCAATGACTGTTGAGTCACCAACTCTTGCACTGGTATACTTGTATAGTGTTGACAGAGCATATTCTAAAGACTTGGCCAACGTCTTTGAGTCAATTGGGTTTCCCTTTGAACCATTCAAAATTATACCTTGTGATAATCCAGAGAGGAAAATTGAGTAAAGGCCACCACTTGTACCACCCATATAGGTTTCAACAAGATCAGAGATCTTTGAAAGTGCCTCTGACAAACTTGACTTTGGAATATTCTTGAGATTTGACACAATTCCCTCACCGCCTGCAACTAAAGTAACACCACAATCACCATCACCAACCAACGTATCCAGTCTGGTAATTTCTGGCTCTGCTTTGACTAAGGAATCAACACCAGCTTTGAGGAATCTTGTAAAGAAATCAAAGTCAAATTCACCAACCTGAGGAACTTGATGACTATCCTCTTTGAGTAGGTCTGTGTCAAATACTGGTGCATCACCAGAATACTTTTTGACTGGCCAAGCAGGAGCATCTGTTTCAGCATCCAATAAGTCAATAATTGAATTGAATCCCAACTTCAAAGATTTATCAGCACCTGTAGCATTTAACAGTGTGATAGAGAATCCCTCACCATTTAAAGCAGTCATCAATGTACCTTGATACGTACGAACAGGAACAATACCATACTCAGATTTCAACAAATCTGAGGCAACTTTGGTGATACCCGTTAATAGCAAGTTAGAAACACCACCCAAATTATTCACTAGTAGAACAACCTTATCATCCGAAGAAAACTTGACGAACGAACGATCTTTGTCATTTGGATCTAGTAACTTTGGTAACATGTGATCCTTAAGTAACTCGGTGACAGATGGAATTGGACTTAGAGCTTTCACACCTGGTTCATTATGGATACCCATTCCTAACTCGAGCTCGTCTGATTTCAATGTTGATTCAAATGGTCTTCCAGGGACTTTGGCATGATCTAAAGAGGACCCAATGGTGACTAAGTTGGCATTGATAACGTTTGCCAACTCTGCAGCCTGTTTTAGAGTATGCTCATAGTATTCTACATATGCACCCACAGCTTTATGAACAAGAACGGTACCTGCAATTGCTCTTCTACCAACCAATCCACCTTTTGAACGACCAACAGCAACATCATCGCCAATAACAACAACCTCAGTGTCATATCCCAGTGCACGTGCTCTTTCACTGGCCAAACCGAAGTGTAGGACATCACCAGTGTAGTTCTTCACGATTAGTAAGACACCCTTTGAGTCCTTCCCAACGACTTTGACTCCATTCAAGATCTGCTTTGTTGAAGGGGAGGCAAAAATCTCACCAGATACGGCTGCTGTCAAGGCTCCTTTCCCAATAAACCCAGCATGAGTAGGCTCGTGACCAGCACCACCCCCTGAAATCAACGATATTTTATCAGAGTCTTGTTTTCTGAAGACGATTTTTTCCTCCTTGATCAATGTGAGAGATGGATTGGCAAGCACCAAACCGCCTAGTCCAGTGACGACTGGCTGCTCAATCTCAAAGTTCTTTGTGCTCATTGTCTTACGGATATTTGACTTGATTGGGTGTCAATTGGTGTTAAAAACATTTCATGGAGAACTGAGAGCCTTTTTATATTCTTACAGTTTCCCCGACGAGGTCACAGAATAGGCTAAATTCGTCTGGTGCCGGCACAGCTGGAAAATATAAAGTCTACAGGCTTTTCACTGAAAGTCTAATGAGTGTGACCTTCGTAATTAACAAGGTATCGTTAAGGACCTTTTCTATTTAAGTGTTTCTGTGAACGTCTTGACCAATGAGCTTGCCTGAGTCAACCCCGGAAGTTCATGAGTGGTGTGAACTCTATCCAATGAGTTTCTTGACGTGATTTGGGACACTGCATCGTTCGAGCTTATTTTTTCTGGTTCACTGAATAAGGACTCTTTGGAAGGATCAATGTTGTTGTAATCTCCTCTGGCGACGCATTCTCTGATGATATCAATATCTCTTGGTTTATAGACTATTCTCAGTGTACTTAAAACGAATCTTGGGGCCATACAAGCAATCACACCAGCAACAAAACAAACCCAGAATGCCAATGAACCATACGTCTGAGGAGCAGATTTATAATATTCGGTAACTGAGGTGGAGTAACAACCAATCCAGAAAAATACAATCAAGATGGATAAGCTATCAACCAATAGTGTTAGCCAGTCCCATCTTTTCTGTCTTAGCAAAGTGTAAAGATCACAAGAGGTCACAGTGATATGTGTAACAAAATTACCGATCCAGAATCTATGATCTATATTCAATCCATCATATGATGCAATGATACCATTACGGAAAACCAAATATGGGAAGAAAAATGAAATCACAGATTGATAGAGACCATCCAGCATGTACCACAAAAACTTATACTGTGACCACTCCAGTCTCAGAATACCACTCTTGTACAGTTGTGGCACCTCCAGACTGACCTTATCTGGGACATCTTGATCAAAAACACCCAGCACAATGATAGGCAATGATGTGAATGCTAAATTATATAGTGTAAGAAGGGTGAATTGAATCAAATATGACCCATCAAAATCATTATAGATACCATACCAGAACAATGATAGTGTAAAAGTGACGTTTTTATAAAAGAAAGTAGGAATAACCTCAGCTAATCTTTTGTAATCCCATCTTCCATGAACAAGAATCAATCTATTCAAGAATCTGAATTGACCAATAGCATAATCAGAAGACATTGCGGCTTGTCTACCTTCTTCACCAATGATACCAACCCCAACATTTGCAGTTTGAATCATTGAGACATCATTAGCACCATCACCAACAGCCAAAGTCATAACATTCAATGAATCTCTCACAAGTTTTACAACTTGAGCCTTTTGAGAAGGTGAAACTCTGCAACATAACACCGACTTACACTGTTTACACAACAAGAGAAACTTTCTCTGTAAGCTTTCATCTTCAAACACGGTGTATAGAGCAGCACCGTCAATGATAACGGCAAAATTTGAGGTTGGGATTGAATGATCCTTTTGAGCTGCTTTTAGTTCTTCTATAGAACCAGTCATATTGAAATTCGTTAGGTATTCAGTCAACTGTTCATCGACAGCTTGTCTCGGATCCACTTCATCCTCATCTGGCCGTATAACTAACAAGGTCATATCATTACCTAATAGATTACATGAAAACCCAATGTTGATAGCAGTTTCAACCTTATCACCTGTTAGTACCCATAGTTTGATACCAGCTTTACTTAGTCTCTCAATTGTCTCTGGAACTCCTATTTGTAGACGATCTTCAATAGCAGTACCACCATATAATTTGAATTTTTTTTCGATCAAATCTGAAGCCTCTTCAATTTTCATTTCACGATCTTCCAACGATGAAGCTGCTGAATCATAGATCTTGACCCATTCATCAAACTCAGCTTGTGTTAATTCACGACCACCGATACAAAGCGTTCTTAACCCTTCACTTGCATATTCTTCGAGCGCGTCAGCTGTTGCTTGTAGAAAGGCCTTATCGTTTGTGTTTGGATCTAATCTGGAATATATGACGGAATCAGCACCTTTGGTTATAAGTAAGATTTTACCGTCGATTCTCACGATCACACTCATTCTTTTTCTGGTTGAGTTGAACTCCAAAGTTTTCAAGACATCAAATTCCTTCTCTTCACCATGAATTCTAACTACACCACCTTTTCTAGTTCTTTTCAAAAAAGTGTATCCGACATCGCTGGCAGCTTGTACCAAAGCTGCCTCATCTGGTGATTCAGCTCTAAATTCTAACCTTGTTGGATCATCAGTACTTGGTTCAGTCAAGACAGTGTGACAAAGTGATAGACATAGCATAAATTGCTTGGCTGCTTCTTGTTGGACTTTGTCTTCAGAATTTATCAGGTCTTTAACGTATTCGCTAGAAATGAAAGTCAGATCGTCTGGATGAAATTGATCATTCACTGGAAGCTTTTTCAAGTCAGTAATCATCTGTTCTTTATCTTGTGAAATCAAACTTTCCCATTTAGCACTCTCTTCCACAATATCAACTCCTCTTCTCTTGTCCATACCAGCTTGAGCCTCGGTATAAGCCAGACCATATGACTTACCATTGACAGTTGCCTTCTTGAATTCCATAACATTTTGAGTCAGAGTACCTGTTTTATCACTGAAAATATATTCAATCTGTCCCAAGTCATCTGAAATGTTCCAGGATTTTGGAGTACATGGATAATCCAACTTATCGTAGTAAAGTTCAACATCAGAATATATGAAATAGGCTTGCGCTGTCTTGATGATTTCAACAGTGATGTATAATGAGATAGGAACCAATGCTTGGTAGATAATCATGGCGACGAAGAATGTAATGATACCATTAACAGCAGGACTTGAACCATATGGTTTGTATTCAAAAGCCTTGAATGAGGTATTGTCCTTTCTATAGAAGCAACCATTAACAACACCAGACACAAGACACAGTATGAATAAGAACGCAAAGTTGATAATGACTGAAAGGTTCAATTCTTTGGAAATTCTTGATCTTTTAGAAGGCGTGATACCTGAATTCAACATAATCTTTGTTTCGTGACCAGTAAACACCACATAACCAATGACCCATTTGGTATTTCTTACAGTTGAACCTCTCAAAACCAAATTTTCAATATTGATTGGTTCCTCTTTAGGACCCTCTTCATCATCATCCCAGTTCAAAGAACCTCTATAATTGTACATGTCTAGATTTGGGGCTTCACTCTTGACTTGAAATTGGACTCCTTGTAGGTCTTTACCACGTTTAATGAAAGAAGTTTCATGCAAACCTTGTCTCAGCTTCAAATTAGTTTCACCGTCTAAATTCTTGGTTTCAACAAAACATCTATTATCATCATCAGAAGTAGAGAGGATAACTAAATCTGCAGGAGACTCCTCATTGTTATGGATCCTTACAACATCACCAACTTTGATATCCTTCCAGGCATTCTTCACAAACTTTGCTGAAACTTTCGATGTATTCCTGGCTGGCTGTCCTGTTTGTAATCTCTCCAAAATGCCTGTTTGTTGAGTACGGGTTGTATCTTGACTCATTCTTGCATCTGAATGAAACGAGTCTAACGAAACTCTACCTTTTCCTGGAGCATCCAATGAGGAAACGATCGTCTTTTTCTTACCAAAAAGTTTAGCAAAAAATTTGATCATCTTGACAAAGATTGTTGAATTGTAATCGTTGAACTTCGCACGCAGAGAGGTATTCTTTTCGTCGACATTGTAATTCTTGATACCTTGCAAGATAGACACAGAATTGTTGTTCAGTTCTAAGTCACTGATCGTTCTTCTTGAATCTTCAAATGCATCTTTGATGGCTGTAATGACGACAATAACAACCAATGGAGCAGCAGATAAACCAGGGTCTGCAACCCCAAATATTTGAAAAGCACCCAATATAATCAAAAACAAGAAATAGACATTGGCGATGTTTTGAAACTGAAAGAACAAGTTCTTGGGTATGAATGAAAACGGTGTGTATTTCGTAGTTCTGATCTCATTCTTGTCAAAGGTCTTTAAAGGTCTATTATGCTTGGAATCTATCAGCTCTGGAGGTAACTCCTGGTTGAAGTAGAGAGTTCTCGGCTCCAGGACCTGTGGTTTGACAAACCAGCCCTTCACCGTGCTGTTCAGCTTACTCATTGGCAGGTTTATACTGGAGTGTATTGTCTGGCAAGACCTGAAAAGACTGGACACAGAGTGGAGAAAGAGGTTCTGCTTTGCTTTGTTTACGTTTTCTCTTTTTTTCTGGCCATGGTGAAAAGGCTGACAGCTGAAATTACACTGCTTTAATTTCTTCGGCTTTCGGTACTTTCCCAGCTCCATTTCCAAGCAGAAACGCCCGGGCCGCTCGGAGATAATTACATAATCACTGCTTAGTCATATAATTCTATTAGTTCTTCTATTTGTTCACCTTCTCTGTGCCATCTAGCAATTGCTGTATCGTCTTCTCCACCATGGGCACAACGTCCCACTCCAACTTCTCCTGCTCAGGTTCTAAGAACTTTCTTAACACCCATTTGGCAACGTCTCTAGGGTCTCTTGAGTCGGGTCTTGAAATACCCACACCGATTCTATAGAAATTAGACCCACATTGCTCCACAATACTCCTCAATCCATTATGTCCTCTAACACTGACATTACCATACCTCAGTTGTATCTTCCCAACATCTTTGGATAGTTCATCGTGTAAAACCAGGTACTTCACGTCATATTGACTCTGCATCATACTTCCAAATAATTTCCATGCTGGTGCGATGGGCTTCCCAGACACATTCATGTACGTGTCTGTTTTGAGAAAAACAATGTTGGTTCGTTCTATATCCATGGCAAACTGGACTCCTTTCAACTTCGGGTGCTTCACAAACGCTGAGTGTTTCAGAGAGTTGTTGATGATGTGTCCAGCATTATGCCTCGTCTTGTCAAACTGCGGTTCGGGGTTACCAATAGATGTGACCACTAGGAAAACTGGCTTTGACACAGCTGTTTCAGTGACAGAGTTCATCAAGGCACGCGTCAAAGCTACCATCTTTCTTCTCTGCGATCCTTTCCAACGGGGTTCGTTTCCCTTGAAGATTTGGTAGAGGTTCAAATCCACAAAATTTTCACTTAACGGCAAGAACTAGTGTTTTTTTTTTGTTCGAGAAAAATAAAGTCATAACGAAACTTTATGTCCTCCTACTGAGGAAAGGACAAAGCAGCAACGCCAGGGAGCAACTCTCAATCGCACTCACCACCACCGTTTCACCCCTAATAACCAACCCATCTAATCCCAAATCATCTCCATTTCTCACCGTCTACACCCTTTTGCATAGTAACGATTCTTGTTTCTGCATATCACACCAGCTGGCAGTTAGCACTCCCCCATATACATCACCAAACGTGGAGTTGTCAGAAACATCATGGTTCATCTAAAGCCATCCCAACTCAAGTTCTACTTCACAAGTGCACTAATATCATCTGTTCTGCTGGCAACATTTCTCCTATACCATTACCATGACGAGAACACTACTCCATATGGGGCATATGACCCATTGACTTTCAAGAATAGACAGCAAGACAAGAAATCAAAGTCGGAAAATAGTCCCAATCCCCCAATGGACGACAGAACTTCAATGATGACTCCATTGAATAGTTTAATCAAAGATGAACCGTTGCACCAAATAATGCATAACGATCTGAATAATCAGTGTCCAATCTTTACTTTTTTCAATGACTGGAAGATCAAGAAACTGACAAAGGAGGAACAACAATACCACAAAACAATGTTGAAGAAGTGGATCTTACTTTACAATTCACTAGGATTTAATGTGAGCGTTCTAGATTATAACGATGCTTTAGATAATTCAAGAATGCAGCGACTTGCGGTCAAGGGACTATTGGTGGATAAAGATAATCAGATCAAAGAAAATTATCTGAAGTTATTGGCCTGGGAAAAAGGTGGATCTGATTCAAAGTTCACGGGGAGCTTATATTCAGAATACACCATCTTCCCTACAATCAAAGAGAGGTCACTGCTGACTGACTTGAAATATCAGTGCAATGAGTTCAAGAACTTTACAATGTTTGAGGAGTTTAACTTTGACTTGATGATGTCTAATCACGATTCAATTTCACATATCTTGGAAAATTTAGAATCTGGTGATAAAGACTTCCAGATATATGAAACTTCTAGATTCAATAATTTGTTTGCCAGTTATTCCATACCGACATTTCAAAAATTATTCAACTCCAACTACTTGAAAAAAGTTGTTGAGAGAATTCCAGAAATACTGGACTCTCATCTGCGAAACAATAGAATTCTCAATCGATTTGAGTCTATACAGATTGTTGATCCAATCTCAATAGCAGACCATTACTTTGCTAGATCATTACTTGAAGGTTTAAAATCTATAATAAAGTGTGAGAATTCCTTATACCCACCTCCAACAATGTCATACCTTAGAAGATTCGAAACAGAGATTTTGCAAAAATTACCAGAGAGGGTCACCGTCGAATCAGGTCTACAGTACGGACGAAACAATGATGCCTTGTTAGAGGAGTTGTTGACTCGACAAAATACACAGAGTGGGAAATGTTCTCGTGATTTACCAGTGACCATCTCAAATGTTTTGCAACAGGAGTCGAAAGTCTTGAATTTGGTTGCATTTCCTCATCCAGTATCAACAGTATCTTCATTGCACGTGAATGATAAGCGTATCATCACAAATGAGGATATATTGGACTCAAATGATAGACCTGATTTCATATCCAAAGAGTTGTTAGTAAAACAAAAGGGTCAGAAAAGCTATCAGAACTTGATCGACATCGTCAAGAGCAAGAGCAGGAATACGTTCTTCTTCAACGCTGAATTGATGAATGTTGAAAACATCAGAAATCAACTCTCGATTCTTTTAGGTGTTGAAATCAGTCCAACAAAACAAACGTTCACTCTAGAATTCACAGATAACTCGAAGTCTTTGAACGAAATTATTGGCGAGGAGTTCATGTTATCACAAGGGGAGTTTACAAGAAAGCTAGATAGGGTAAAACATCTCGTTCAAAGTTATGAATTACCAATGCCATTCGATATCAATCAAAGGCAATCTCCTGAAAGGTTGAAGAAACTAAGAAAAGAACTGGCGGAAATGAAGAAGAACAAGGATACACAACTCGACCCTGAGAGAGTCTTACGCAGTCAAAAATTTGAGTCAAGACACGATCCAGTCATTGAGATTAGTGAGAATTGGAACCCTCAAGATACGAGTCTTTGGTATCTCATTAAAAACCTGAGATATATAGATCAGGTTGAATTTGACTATTGGGCTTCAATATAGAGGGGGAAATCCTTCCATGATAGGAGACCCTTTGAGTGACAAAAATAAAAGTTAATAACTTGGCATGGTTAGCGTGTGTAGAGACCGAATAAGAAGTATAACATTTCTGATTAGGTGCGGTTTCTCTCTTTATTTGGTTTCATCACTCTTTAAGTTGGTTAATGCATTATCAATCAATTCCGCAGATTTGGACAATTCACTCTTTTTGTAATTCAAGTATGCTTCTTTAGCACTGAGCCATTGCTCCTGATGCCCCAACCTCTTTGAAACCTTCTCACTATCCATTATATAAACAGCCTCTTGCCAAATCAAGAAATCCTATTGATCCTGTTAGTAAAAACCTCGCGTCATAGCTACTCACAAAAAGTCAATTGAAGGTATGAAAGGTACCTTATTCAGCTCGTCAAACTCTTTGGTAAACTCTTGCATTTTCAGTGAATAGTCAGTGAAGATATCTTCTGAAATCTCCATCAATCTTTTCCAATCAAACTTATCATCAGCCAATTGTTTCAGCCTTGAATCACTAGACTGAGAAGCGTCATCGATCTCCTGCATCAATTTAACCATTGCTTCGAGATTGGCTTTCAAAGCTGAGTTGAACTTGTTCTCCAACTCCATCTTACGTGAGACTGCGGAATAAACAGCCTTCTCCTTCTCAGCCATTGGACTGGTAATTGGACTTGACTGGTTGGCGTCTCTATCAGCGGCACTAAGCGCTGTGACGGTGGAATGATTGGCAGTGTCTGGGATTTTCTCAACGTGGCGCCCTCTGTCAACTTGTGCCTGGAGTTTGGGTTCAGCTTCTTTGGATTGACTCATTTGGTGATTCCTCTTCGTTGTTGGCGGCTAGTTGTTGTTGTTGTTGATGAATTCAAAAGATGGAATTAGTGAAAAAAACAAAAAATTCACGCTTCGCAAGATCAAAGATATTACAGAGACCATGCAACATAAAGTATAACAATGGCTCAAGACGAACAGAAACAACCAAGGCTCTCTGCGAAATTGATAAGGCACAACCCTTCAAAAACGTTCAAATTCTCAGACCTTGAAACAACTGTCCATATCAAATCCACAACACCATACATATCAGCCATCAAGAGGATACAGAAGCTGCTGAAAAATCTGCCAAAGAAACAACCCAAATTCGACTTTGTCACAGTTCTAGGGATGGGTGCTGCTATTGAGAAGGCCGTTTCCGTGGGGTTGCATTTTCAGGTGGAAGAAGGTGCCAGAGTGGATGTACTGACTAAGACTGTAGAGGTCTTGGATGAATTTGATGATGAAGATGAAGATAATGAAACTACATTTAGAAAAAGAAACGTAACGGCCGTGGAGATTCATATTTTCAAGGATAATGAAGCAATATGAGTAATTAATAGGATCATGATTTTCATTTGAGGTTGATGTAAAGCTCGAGATTTCCTCGATTAGTTCTCGTGAATAATCATTCTTGCGGTATTCTCTTCAGGCATTGTTTCTGTATATACTCAAGATCTTCAAACTCATTCTTTATTTTAGTTCTTGATAGGTCTTTGAATAGATCCAATGCAAAGTTTGTGACTTCAAGACATTTCGTGTAGTCTCGTTTGAAGTATAGACGCTCAGTTAAATTTTCCAACTGAGCTCTATCACTCTTTATTTTGGGATCTATTTTGGTCAAATCAAGCTCTTCAAGCCATGTAAGTGTATTTATCTTTGGTCCTGTACTCATGAATTCTTCTTTTTGTATCTGAAATTCTTCAGCTGATTGTCCTTTACGAATTTTTGTCTTCCCTGAACCTTTCTTCACTAGCACTTCTCCATCGTTTATTTGAGTCTTATCTTGTCCCTGAAGAGTAATTTCACCAACTTTTTCAGCAAGGGAATTTTCGATACTTTCTGACATTATTCTTGTGTTTCTTGTAAAAGCTCTGAGCATCAACCGATTGCTTTTCCTTTAGCAAGTAATACCTTGATACCTCTGCAGCCTCATCGAGGAAAAAAATATCTTGATGATCATACAAAAAAAAAGTAGCGGTAGACGCACGCTCATCGCCTATAGTAATTTTACTAAATGATTGACATCTTCTCTAAAACTTTATTATTGAGCTTCAGATTTTCTGAGCGTTTCGCCAGTACTTTTCTGTGTTTATGACGTGTTGCGTGAGAGTCACAGATCCGCCTCCCCTATCTATATATATCATGTGAACTATTTTGCACACGCATGGTTAACCTTCTGAATCATATTATCACAGAATATCCAGGCTCAAAATAACACTCCTGGCAATCTTCATCCGGAACACCATTCTCATGGATTAGTACCCCAAAATCTAAATTGTCAACCAGAGATATCATTGGTGCGTGCCAAGTGCCTATGAAGTCATGTTAGTACATCAGCCACTACAAAACTGAACATTGAGAGGCCACATACCTTCTCTATAGGTAACAGCTTGATTACCTTTGCAAATGAACGCTTCAACTGTATTTGGATCTGGAAGGTTATCATCAGATTCTGTGGTATACATTGTCAGTAGTCGATCTTGAAAGTGTGCAGTTTTCACTGGAAACGACGGAGACATATACTTACTTGGATCTGACAATGCACAAATCACAACATATGCGGCGGTATTTGACTTATCAACACCCATGGGTAAGAAAGTTTGGGTACTGAACGGATGTCTCTCTAAAACTTTTGATAAATATATTCTGCTGGACCCTTCATTCCTTATCAAGTGATTTGGAGGAGAACAACGAAAAATATTCCAGTTTGCAGTGGCTGATTTGCCTGAAGGAGCTTTAGAGTAATTGTTGGTTACAGCAGAGACTTTGTGGACTTTGATAGCAGTACCATAGTTTGCACTTGATTGTTTTTTGGTTCCAATTTGGTGATCTGCTGAAATTAAATCTCCAAATTTTGCAAATGACTCAGGTGTGAGAGGAACTGCCTGTATCGGAAGCTTGTCATTGACGTCAAATGTTTTCAAGACCATATTCTCTTTATAGTTTAATCGACTTCTCAGCTGAATTCATTCTTGTCTGAGGAGGATATTGCTGATTATTTATACTGTTGTGATTCGTTGTGTGTCGCTGGATATCGCCGTTATCAAAATGATTCCAATAAGCCGAAAGTGAAATCCGACCCATAGTCAAGTTTATGCTCAAATAGCAGAGGTTAGCGAACTGAGATTGGAACATATCTATCGTGGATAGTGAGATGTGAAAGTCCTCCAGTTGAAACTATGGGGCCCTCGCGTTATTCAGTGGATGCTTCGTGATGGAGAACTATAATCCGAGGGTAACGATTTTACTAGCAAGTTGCGATCTCAAGGGAAAGATGCTCTTGCAACTACTCTGAACTCTTCTTCCTAAGAGATTGTACACAACTTACAAGATGAGCTGGGTACAAAAGAAAATCGCTCTCAAATCAAGATCTAGAGGAGCATACTTAATCACGGATGAGGTTATTGATGCCCTGCCTGAATTGAAAGGCTTCAAGATCGGTGTTCTACATTTATTCCTACAGCATACTTCTGCTGGTTTATCATTGAATGAGAACTGGGATTCCGACGTAAGAGGTGATTTGAGCAATGCACTCAATGAACTAATCCCTGATGATATTGACGGAACGAAGTATGCTCATAGCTCTGCGGGTGAAGGACCTGATGATATGGCTGGGCACATCAAATCAACCCGTGAGTACCTATGTTTTTACTCAATGCGGTTGCGAACTGACTTACTAACTATCTCCAACAGTTGTTGGTGCATCAATATCAATTCCAATCACCAACGGTCGTTTGGCAACTGGTACTTGGCAAGGTATCTATCTACTGGAGTTCCGTGATTACATGCATCAAAGAAACATCATTGCTACAATCAATGGACAACTGAAATGATGAGGAAATACGTATGTATCTGTGTATTGATATTTCTGATATGATATAACATTCGTTTCCTTACTTTGGATGACATGTTTGATTCTTGGGTTTTCATATGATTGTACAGTCTCATTAAATTTCAAAGCCAGTCAACTCAGCCTCTTCAGCAGCATCAAAGAATGAAGTGAACAGAACAATCGAGGAATGAATACACAGACCCCCGATCAAACTTAGAATCAGCTGGAGAAAGCTTATCAAGTGTGAATGGTACAGAACAAATGAAATGCCTGTAGACAATTGTTAGCAAGAGTATTCGAAAAGCATGTTACTAATTTTTGCACTGAAGACACACTCACCTATGGCAGACACTGTCAAAAATGCAGAGAAAAATTTTCCAAAGTCAATCACGTAGCTATATTGTTAGTATTATTCAGTTGAAATCATAGGAGAGCCACTTACGCTGATCTTTCACTCATGAAATCTTCATGGGACCATTGGTTACAAAAGATTATAGGTAGATGGGCAACTGAGAACAGAGCAGCTTTGAGCATATCTGAGTTAGTACGGTATAACGGAGTGAAGTAGCAATGACTCGAATCAAGCCTGATCACTTACCTGATATAAGCACTTTCCAATTCTTGAACAATGCCCCTCCCAAAATCACCAGAAGAAACCCAAGGGCAAGTATTAACGCTAGCACGATGATCTTTGACAATGGATTTTTGAATACCTGAACCATTTTCTCTTTGACTGCTCTTCTATTTATATGCTCTTGCAGCTTTTGCCTGATCGAGGAGCAACCTGGCTTAAATCAATTTGTCTAATTGAGCTTCAGCTTTGCCTGCAGTTATCGCACAATTTGGTTTTGGCACCTCGTTCAAATGCGGTTAGTGACCCGAGTCCCTTTGGCAGTCGCACTTTCCGCGAATTTTCGTTAATTGATGGTTGAAAAGAAAAACAAGATATTCATCAGTGGCGATTTGAATTTGTCTGTAAACCAGAAGGAGATACTAATAGGATACTTCGTTCTTTCTTCGTCCAATTGTCAAGATGGTGTGTTTAGATTTTCTTGGAATCCTTGTTCAAAGTCCCATACGTACTAACATTGCTTCACAAGTTCAGAAATAATTACGATGGTGATACCGTTACCTATTCTCCAACTGGTAGAATATTTCAAGTATGTATCCAGTCAATTCATCATAAATTTACATGAGTACTAACCAATCACTCAAGGTTGAATACGCATTAGAAGCCATCAAACAAGGAAGTGCTGTTGTGGGGTTAGCTACCAAAGATTATGCCGTTTTAGTTGCATTGAAGGTAAGTGATATGGAATCCTTCAACCTGATATATTAAAATACTAACAAACATCACATAGAGAAACGCTGAAGATCTAGGGTCCTATCAAAAGAAAATCATCAAGTGTGATGAGCATCTAGGTGTTGGTTTAGCTGGTCTTGCCCCAGATGCTAGAGTCCTATCGAACTTCTTACGTGAACAGTGTATTAATCAGAGATTCGTCTTCGATAGAGCGTTATCAGTTGAAAAAGCATCAAACTTACTGGCAGACAAAGCACAAAAGAATACTCAAAGTTATGGTGGTAGACCATATGGTGTTGGTCTTTTGGTTGTTGGTTATGATGAGACTGGTGCACATTTATTCGAATTCCAACCATCTGGTACAGTATTGGAATATGTTGGTGCCGCCATTGGTGCTCGTTCTCAAGCTGGTAGAACTTACTTAGAAAGAAATTTCGAGACTTATTCTACATCAACCAAAGAAGAATTGATTGTTCATGGTTTGAATGCACTAAGAGATACATTAGCCCAAGATAAAGAGTTAACAAACAAAAACACATCCATCGCCGTTGTTGGTAAAGACATAGATTTCACATTATATGATGATGATGATGTACAACCCTGGTTGGACCGTTTGGATTCTGTCTCTAATGCCAGAACCACCGCTAGAGGTGCCACTGATGATAATGACGATGATGATGACGATGATGTTGAACCAAAAGAAGAAGAACAAGCGCGCGAACAGCAGCCTGAACAAGAAGGTGGTGCTGACGATGCTGCTACTGCTCCTGCGCAAGAAGAGGAAGATAGAATGGATACTGATTGATATCGGATGTGTACTAAATTCAAAGTTAGATCAGGCAGGTAGTCAACTCATGCTACAAAAAACCTTTGCAGTCTATTGTAGATCATCAGTCTCTTTGATATCGTCAGTAATGGGCACTGACGGCGTAAAATGATCTGATTGGGAGAGTACCGCATACTTTCTTACTCGTGAATCATGGGACAAACTACATGTATTAATTCCTACCTGTCTGGTTTTGGGGTTCGGTTTATTCTCTATTTCCGTTGTTACTCGGATTTGGCCTTCCTCTGTGTACACACTGTTTCTTGTTGTTATGGTAACGGAGTTTCACCAGGCAAAATAAAAAAAACAAAAACAAAAACAACCAATTTTTAAGCTTCTGATCTCTTTTACTCTAGCACAAAACCAAACCACAGAACACAAAACCAGTTTTCTTTCAGTTCGAATTCAGACTTCGACCGACGCGCGACCTTGCTATCAGATATTCCTACCTTTGTCTTTCGCTTATATCTAGAATTTTCCCGTTATTGCTTTGTTGATCTACACCAGTCATAATAGTTGTTTACATCTTCCATCCCCAATTCCTTTCACCAGTGGAAATCAACATATCACTTACGCTTTGCTAAAGAAGGCTCTTGATCTGTTCCATTATAGTCATTACCATCAGTCACTTCAACTACTCTAGCTTCTTTACAATTCAGCATTTTTTTCTTCCATCGTTTCAACTTTGGTTTAATCTATCTACACCTGCTTCCACAATATTCAGATCTCTTTATGGAAAATAATCACTGATCTCTACAATTACTTGCATCAAATTTCACCCCTCCATTACATACCATATTTCACCATCCAAATCAATCAGACATAATGGACCAAAAGACTTATCGTTATAGAACAACTACAAATGAGAACTCTGAGGTTCTGAAGCATAAAGCACCAAGACTTTCTCAACAACAACCGGTCAGCAGAGTTGTGCTTGGATCTGTGTCTACCAATGCTACTACAAATATCAGATCTGGACTAAAGAAACCTGCGCAAAGAGTTCAGGTATATTCAGAACCACCTGTCAATGACGAGAATAATGTTCCAGGAAGACCAGTTGTGCTCGATCAATCTAATAATAGAAGACAACCATTAGCAGAAATCAAAGATTCAACTCCTCGACTAGACCTTGAAGATCATGATCAGGAAAACACTTCTATCCAAAATGTTGAGGATGGTGAAACCCTAGAAGAAGAAGAGGAAGATGATATTCCAGTCGGAATGATGCCTAAACTTTCCCCATCTATTCATCGTGAATTACTCTACGTTTATAACAAATTCTACTCGGAAAAACTGGACCAAGAAGATGAGGACACATACGATGTATCAATGGTTGCTGAATATTCTCCAGAAATCTTCAACTATATTCATAGCTTGGAAATCAAGCTAAGGCCAAATCCTCGTTATATGGAATTTCAAACAGAACTCAAGTGGAACATGAGAAGTATATTGGTTGACTGGCTGATCCAGGTTCATTCAAGATTCAATCTTCTGCCAGAAACTTTGTTTTTGACAGTAAACTACATTGATCGTTTCTTAAGTAAGAGAAAAGTTTCTCTGAGCAGATTCCAATTGGTTGGAGCCGTTGCATTATTTATAGCTGCCAAATATGAAGAGATCAACTGTCCGAGTGTTCAGGAAATTGCTTATATGGTTGACCATGCATATTCTGTTGACGATATCTTGAGAGCTGAGAGATTCATGATAGATGTTCTTGAATTTGAGATGGGTTGGCCAGGACCAATGTCATTCCTACGTCGCACCAGTAAAGCTGATGAATATGACTTTGAGACCAGAACATTGGCAAAGTACTTTCTAGAAATAACAGTTATGGATTACAGATTTGTTGGCTCTCCACCAAGTTGGTTGGCCGCCGGATCTCATTTCTTGAGTCGATTGCTTTTGAATAGAGGTGATTGGACTGAAGGTCATGTTTATTATTCGGGATACACTGCAGAGCAGTTGAAGCCATTAGCACATACTCTTTTGGAAGCATGTCGTAATCCAGAAGAACACCATAAATCAATCTTTGAAAAATACCAAGAACGTCGCTTCCGTCGTTCAGCTCTGTTTGTTCAGGAGTGGTTTAAGCTTGCTGATGAAGTTTGAGAGGGACGCTTATGGTTAAGACTTTCTCAGGATCTGGAACGTTTTTACCTGTACATTATATAGGATATTGTAATTTTATAAAAGGATTTTCAAAAGCAGCCCATGGTGGGGATTCTGTATTCGGAAGGTTTCTAGAAACATTTAGCATCGGAATAAGCGTATTTCCGAGTAAGAGGGTAACTGCCTCCAGCTCTCATAGAAAAAAATTGTACTTGTGATAAATAGTGTTGATCATAAAGAGACAGTTTCCTTGAAAGTCCATTACTCCTAAATTTATATCGAAATGTCATTCCGTCTTACCAGCCGTGCTTTATTGTCCACTTTGAGAGTTGCCTCCAAATCCATTGCTCAACAATCAGCTGTCAGATTGACTCAAAGAGCTTCTGTCTCTGCCTCTGCTCGTTTGTTCTCAACTTCATGTGTCAACAAGAATGCTTTCACTGAACAAGTTTCTGAAAGTTTGAAAAGTGAATTAGAACACGAAAAGGCCAATAAGGAAGATTTTCCACAAGAATTACAAGCTTTTTTGACTTCATCTGGGTTTGAAATCGTTAAAACTGATGGTCAAGCTTTAGGTAACGTCATAAAGAAGACTGATTCTGAGATCATCCATGTCTTCTTCGATGTTAACCAAGTCGTCAACATCCGTCCAGCTGAGGTTGAAGAAGCTGAAGAAGAAGAAGGCTTCGCTGATGAAGGTTTTGAGAACTCATTTGTCAACCTAAACGTTGTCATTCAAAAGAAATCAGATAACTCTGCTGTCACTTTTGATGTCTTGGTTGGTCCAGAAGATGGTTCCACTTACATTGAAAACGTTACATCATACGCTGATGCTGCTGAAGCTTTAACTGAATCTGCTGAAGCTGATCAAAAACGTGAGATTGCTTACAATGGCCCAGCTTTCTCTAACTTGGATGAAGGTTTACAAATTGCTTTAGAAAACTACCTATCATCAAGAGGTATCAACAATGAATTGTACCAATTTATTTTGAACTTTGGTGTCTACAAAGAAAACGTTGAATACTTGCAATGGTTGGAAAAATTGAACAAATACTTCAACTAGACTGATAACTGAGAGGTGATCAGTTGTTCTTTGTTTATATTTTCCTGTTCACCAAGTCCTGTATATATTGAAATCCAACAACACTTTGCTCAAGCTTGACAGAAATGTCAGATTGCTACTTTCTTTTGAGGTGCCTTGCTTTTCATTTTTCCAAACAATTTGACTTTTTAATTGATGAGTGTAGACCGCGATATTGGATATAGTACTTATAAGAGAGTTGAGTTCAAATCTTCTAATATATATTCTGAACTGCGAGAAGACTTCAGACGCGGATGATCGTAGTTGCACGGTTTTACGAGTTGTACTAGCTGTGGAACATTGTCCACTAGCCAATTCATATTCTGATCTAGGTAGGAGCAGCAACTAGTGGATACTATTAGCAATAGCAATGATCATCATCGCAATATATGATTCACCCTGTTACCTCAGTACCAATAGATACACCTAGACACCAGGATGATTCAAATACCAGCTATCAAAGTCACCGATTGGTCGTCAACATTATCTCATCTCCTGATAATCAGAGGAAAAACAAGTGATTGATGAATAATAGTGTAGCTAGCAGCTACAGCAGCTGAATCCAAAAACCCGACTTCATTCTCCCGGCTCCAGTTTTAATTTAGGCCGCTGACAGCGCTATCTCGAAAATTGTGACTGTCTTTTTTCCTAGCACTTTGGTGATTTCTGTGGTTCTAACCGAAACATTCGCGACACCTCCGCGAATCTTCAGAAGGGGTGGGAGCTGTAACAACTGTTGCGCCAACCATTTCGCTAAACATCAACAAAAGTGAAAACTCTCGAGAGGTCCATCAAAAGAGGTTGTTGAGTAGAAATCATTACAAAACAACAAAATGTCTGACGCCATTGTCTCATACGCTGCTTTAATCTTATCCGATGCCGGTCTAGAAGTCTCTTCTGAAAACCTTGCCACTATCACCAAAGCTGCTGGTGCCTCAGTTGACAAAGTATGTTGAAGTTTTTTTTTTCAGCATCGACACAATTGGTTAAGGGATGATTCAGTTCGGCTTACAGAGCCAGTGGGTCGTTCCTTGGAGTCTGAGCGGTGCTGTTACTCATTGTTTCTCGTAAATGATTACTAACGTGTTTTCCATAGGTCTGGATTGATGTTTTCGCCACTGCTTTAGAAGGTAAAGATTTGAAATCAATCTTAGCTGGTTTCGCTACTGCTGGTCCATCATCTGGTGCTGCTGCTGCTTCCTCTGGTGCTGCTGCTTCAGGTTCATCTGAAGCTGCTGCCGAAGAAAAAGTTGAATCTGAAAAAGAAGAATCAGATGACGATATGGGATTCGGTTTATTCGATTAGGTTGATTAATAGGTATTATTTAATCTAGATATCAAATTTACAGCATAAACTTTTGGAGAATTATGAAGTATGTGTAATTGAGTCGGTAAGTAATCAGGAAGTAATAACACCCACAATATCATTGTTCTAGTGTCATTACTTTAATTCATGACATTCCCATTCTTAAATCATGGTTCCTTGATCTTCTGAGTGACAGTTAGTCTCTTATTAGGCTTTCAGCAGAGTAACTAAGTATGCGGTGCTGAGCTTGTTTGAACACTTGGCTGATAACTTTCGCAACATGAATTTGCGTTTTGTCAGTTGCAGGATCACAAGAAAATACGTATGATCTACTGAAATATAAACTAAACTTTAAACCCTTAATGTACAAATACTAAAACCTTCATAAACAAACTTGGAAATGCCATAATGCAAAATCATTTCTTCTTTTCAGCTTCAGCTTCAGCTAATTCTCTAGCTCTCTCTTCTCTAATACCTTTGTATTTCTTTTCAGATCTGGCTAATCTTAAGGTTCTGTAAGCAGTTTGGTCTGGAACTTCAACGGCTCTTGGAGCAGATTCAATAGCTGGTTGAGCAATTGGGAATGAAGCAGCAGTAGACAAGACTTGTTCAGCTTCTGGAGCTTTACCAGTTCTTGGGAAAACAATCAATTTAGATTGGTAGTCTTGTAATCTTTGAACGTTCAATTCGTAAGTTTCAACAGATCTGTTTTGACGTCTGTGGTCAACGGCAATACCAATAGTTCTGGCGTAAGCAGCAGTTAAACCAGCAGCTTTGATTTCTCTTAAAGTGAAACCTCTACCGGCTCTGACTTTTCTGTTGTATTTGATGGTTGGAGCTCTAACGACAGGTCTCAATGCATCTAGAGGTCTTGGAGCAATTTTGGCAGCTTTAGCAACTCTAGCAGATCTTCTGGAAGCTTTTTTACCAGCTTGGTCAAAGTGAACTCTGACCCTTTCTTGCCAGTGTTTTCTGAAATGGTTTTTCAATAGTGGTAAATTTTTGGAGATAGCTATATCATTGTTAGTGGAAAGGTTCACTTTACTTCGTCAACAGATATCCCAGTACATACCCATTTTGTATTATGTTTTACTGATCTGTTCCAAACCCAGTGCTCTCTTCCAGCTTCAGCTTTTTTTTCAGTTTTTTTTCAGAAGCCAAACAAATTACGAAAAAAAAAAACACATTATTTGTAAGAGGTTATGTAAGCATAGCAGTAGTTGTTACGGGACACAGAACATGTTTGGATAGAGTAATCGTAGCGCTTTTGAAATATTTTACAGAACGATAAGGGCCTGCTCGATCGGTCAGTCATTGCTGGATGTATTGTGATTGTGCGTCGTGCTTCACGTGTACCGCTTATAAAGATACCCTGCCTGATCCGAATTCTCTAGTTTGGTCATAGAAGTTGAAGAGATAGAACGTTGATGAATATGAGTAAGAAAGGTGGTCCTTATAATGATACAACTATTGGACAGATATCTAGAGATGCTTCTCCAGTGCTCGACTCTGCAGATACACAGACAATATCCAGAGAATCAACTCCATTGCTTATAACGGATGAGGGAGTACAGGATGTCTCGAAGAAGAAACATCGTCTATCTCTAATATTGCCTGCAGTTTGGATGGGATCGTTTCTTTCGGCCATGGATAGTACAATTGTTGCAAATATCATGAGTCCTATAGCTGCTGAATTCGAGCAAGAAGACATGAAAGCATGGATTGCGACTTCTTTCTTATTGACAAATACTGCATTCCAACCATTGTATGGGAAAATATCAGACATTGTTGGTAGGAAATATGCATTGTTATTTGCACAATTCTTCTTTGGATTTGGATGTTTGTTGTCTGCTTTTGCCAATTCAGTTCCACAATTTGCCTATTCTAGAGCAGTGTCAGGAATTGGAGCTGGTGGCGTTGGTGCATTGAGCTCAATTATAGTCAGTGATGTTGTCAGTTTGGAAGAAAGGGGTTTGTTTCAAGGTTATGCGAATATCAACTACGCGGTTGGACAGATGATTGGTGGTCCTCTGGGAGGATATCTCCTCAAAACCATTGGCTGGAGATGGGCTTTTGGGGCACAGGCTCCTGCGCTTGTTGGATGTATGTTTTTAACTTACAGAAATATCAATATTCCACCAACTGTTCCATTTACTAAAGAAAGTTTCAAGAAAATCGACATTGGCGGTTCGATCACATTGGTTGTTTTCATCTCATCAATTCTGCTATTGTTATCAACAAACTTGAATAAGTTCATACTAGCTGGTGTTTCCATTGGTTCGTTGAGATTATTCATTTATGTCGAGAGATATATCGCAACTGAGCGTATTCTGCCTGCAAATTTATTCAATGGTGTTTTGGCAGTCATGACTATTTTATCATCACTGGTTACATTTGCAATCTATTCGTTGTTTTTTGGGATTCCAGTATACTTGCAGGTAGTGCAGGATCAAAATACTGAACAGTCAGGAAGATTTTTGATGGCTCAAGTGGTGACTGTATCTGTTGGGTCTGTTGCTGCTGGGTATATAATTAAGAAATCCAAACTAACAGTGGTAAAGACTTCAATCTGGATTACGTTCTCAAGTATGTTATGTTTGCTTTGTGCTTTCTTATTAGTATATCGGGTTCTCAAATATCCTGACCCATATGATCCTAATACTAGATGGAAGTATACCTTTGTTTTGGGGCTTGTATTGGTTGGTTTTGGATTTGGTAACTTTTTAGTTGCTTCTCTGATTACAATCGTTGCATACGCTGGAACTAGTGGACAGGCGGCAGCTACTGGACTAAATTATTTGTTCAGATCTGTCGGTACGGTTGTTGGTACTGGTATATCATTATCGTTGTTTGAGATCTCATTGGTTAGAGGGTTATACCAATTGTTGAAGGACAGAGAAGATGGTGAATCCATCATAAGGAACCTCTTACATAACTCCAACTATTTGAAAAGTGGTGATTTGAGTGATTCACTCAAGTTTCAGATTTTAAAAGTTTACCAGAACTCCATGGTAGTGTCATTTACACCAGCTCTATTCTTCATCAGTATTGCGATTGTAATATCAGGGGTACTGTTATATAGGAAAGCTATTCTTTCTTAGTTTCATATAATGAATATCGTTCTTAGAGATTAGTTCCCATGCAGTATCACTTATTGTAAGATTTTGCCTTTGTGTCTGTCGGTGTAGGAGTGTGATAGACCCTCCCTTGCTGGTGGACGTCTCCGCTAAATTTTAGGTAGGTTCCAGGCGGACGGAAAAGAACTGTGGCCCGGTGGTCGCATCCCTGATTAACGAATAACGGCCACACAAGATCAAATGATTCTCTGTGTGCTTCTGCTTTGTCAATTAAAGGTTGATTAAGGCTGTAATCTCACAAATAAATGAACTGCACTGGAAGTTGAAAACCTGGTTGCTTTCACTCTTCTTCATCTCACTATTTGAACAAGGATGTCAAAGCTCAAGACACCGTCAGTTGAGGAGTCAACAATCGAAACTTCCCCTTTGCCAGATGAATCATCACTCCTACTACCAACAAGCATCTCAAAACCAGCTTATAATATCAAGACCATCGTTATTACATTATGGCTGGGTGTGTTCTTGTCAGCGATGGATGGCACAATAGTGGCTAACATAATGGGACCAATATCAGCAAGTTTCGAACAGGAAGAGTTGAAACAATGGATAGCTACATCGTATTTATTATCAGGGACTGCCTTCACTCCGTTATATGGCAAGGTCTCCGATATCGTGGGGAGAAAGTATGCCTTGTTATTTGGACAGTTCTTTTTTGGATTAGGTTGTTTTCTTTGTTCTTTTGCAAATTCGGTACCTCAGTTTGCATACGCTAGAGCTGTCAGTGGTATCGGTGGAGGTGGTGTTGCTGCTATCTGTAGTGTTGTTCTCAGTGATGTTTTGACCTTGGAAGAAAGAGGATTATATCAAGGGTATAGTAATCTCGTGTATGCCTTTGCTCAAGTCACTGGGGCTCCTTTGGGGAGTTGGGCTTTGAATAACGTTGGATGGAGATGGGCTTTTGGACTGCAATCACCATTGATTTTGCTATGTATGGTTCTGACTTATAGAAACATCAATATTAAGCCTAAAAAAGAGTTCCACTGGGGCAGTTTCCAGAGAATTGATTTTGGTGGTTGTTTTACTTTAGTTGGGTTTATTCTATCATTCTTATTGATCTTATCAACTGATCTAAACAAGAAATTATTGGTCACCACTGGAACGGTATCCTTATTATTATTTATAATTATCGAGAAATACATTGCAAAAGAACAAATAGTCCCATTGGAGTTATTCAAGGGAGAATTAGGTGGGATTCATATAATCTCCTTTTTAGCCCTTTTCTCCATGACTTCATATTATTTTGGATTGCCTGTGTTCTTACAAGTTGTCCAAAATCAATCAATTACTGCCTCAGGTCATTATTTAACTGTCGCTGCTTTCCCTATATCATTTGGTTCGTTAGGTACTGGATTTATTTTGAGAAGGTATGGCTCAAAGTCTGGAAATACCAAGAGGTTCTCATCTAGAATTACACTCGTTGCATTCTTGCTCGTTGCTGTTGCTTATACGATATTGCAATATATTTATCTTGTGCCATCCCCATATAATACCACTATTGGTTGGAAATTGCTATTGGTTTTCAGTCTTGGTGTATTTGGGATTGGATATGGAAGTTTGTTGGTGTCAACATTGATTACAATGGTTGGGATTGTTGGCCCTGAAGGGCATGCTGCTGCAACAAGTTTGAACTTCTTGTTTAGATCAATTGGAATTGTGTTAGGTACCGGTTTGTCGTTGTCAAATTATGAGTTCATCCTGAGCAGGAAACTATCAGTGTTATTGAAAGATATTGCTAATGGTGATACGATATTAAAGAAGCTACTACATAACGCAAATTACCTGAAGACTAGTAAAGACATTGATGAGGAATTGAAAATCAATATTCTATACATTTATCAAAAGGCTGTTGCATATTCATTCACTCCAGCTGTGGCATTCTCATACCTTGCCGTCCTACTTGCGGCCATCACGTTTTTCAAGCGGTCAACATAGAAAAACTTTTCTCACATCTTCATGGATACTTCCTAATCAATTTTTTCAATTCCCGACTATTAGCAAAGCCCAAACAACTCCTGTAACCAATTTCAGTTATGAGCAAATGATAATCATACTTAACATCATTCAAAATTCTGTTTGTTATCTGGATTGAATTAGTAAAGAAAGATTCCTTAGTTAAATTCACTTTGGCTCTGAAGTATTGAGTAAAACAATCATCTGGTAATTGAACTCTAATCATTCTCTCTCTGTATCTTTCAATACCGTTCAGTGATAGCTCACGTTCAAGCTTTGTTATTACTCCAAGCCATTGTGATGGGGTTAATGATTCGCTTGATGAGACAACTATATCAGCATCTCTTATCCGATCACCGTTTCTAGTAGTACAGGGGATTTTCAGTTCTGATGTCTGTTCTGATTCCTGAAATACCACTTCCTTTTGATAGATTGATTTTCCGTTGATTGTTTCTTCAATAATTCGAGTATGCTGGTTTGATTTCCAGTCGGTGAGGTACGGCATAGGGCCATAGAAGGTACGGAAGTCAGCGATTTTGTTGGATAGTGAGTGCTCAATCTCTTGTATCTGTAGATCACTCTGGTCCAGTCCAGTTTCTGATATTGGCTTTGCAAAAACAATTGATACATTCTTGTTCACGTATGAAGATACTTTAAGCTTAAATTCAGAATCTCTTGTATAGATAGGGATTTTGATCTTGTAGTCCTTGAATCTTAGAGTATCAAATGTCTGAAGTGATGACACCACAGCAGCTTCATTCTTCAAAAATGTCTGTATCTCCCTGAACCTATAATCATGCTTGTTCTCTTTAATTGAGTCAAGGTTCTTTACTGTTGAAAACAACTGAACTGTTGAATCCAAAATCAAGTCTGATGCTTTCAATTCTGAAAGTTTGTCAGCGATACAATCACTCAGTTTCCTCTTCTTATTCTTCCATTTTGATACATTTGATTCGAATGTCTTTGGAACTTTCATCTTGGTTATCTTGGAGATGGTTTCTTTCTGGTGGTGGTCCCATAGTGAAACTCATTCAGTTTATATAGTATTGTAAATGAGACCTTTGTAGACTATGAGATCTTTAAGTGTCTGAGATGTTTCTGTGAAGCCATTGAAAGCCAACCACCACCAACCAGTCCCATTAATAGCACGGGGAACAAGCACATCACCAGCTTCACGAGGATTATCTACCCCAGATTATAGGACTTACTAGTCGAGGAGAAACATCACGAACTGCTCATGAAACCCTAAGCCGTTGACATGACTGAACATGTTCAGAACACAAAGCCATAAACTGCGAAGAAGTGACTAATGGAGTCAAGAGTAGGAGCTCAGTGCCGTGGTTCGATCCAAACACGAATCAAATAGTGGATCAAGAACTAGGAAGTCCACTTTCTATTGGATCAAAGGGTTCTGAAGCCTGGGGGTTTCCGGAAGAAGTTGCTAGAAGGATGGCGATTTCAGGAAGAAAATTTAGCGTGAGAAGAAGAGCGATGGGTGGAAAATGTGCCAAACTTTCCAATAATCGAGGCTAACTATATGGTTGAGATCAAAGAACAGAGCCAAATCTGGTGAGTCTTTCCTTGCTGCGACTGCTGAGCGACTGAAGGCCTCACCAACTATAACAGCCCTCAGCTAGAAACTCGCAACTCCGGCGTCGTGAGCTGGTGGTAATTCGCGAAACATGATCATTCATATTAATTACTGCTGCTGCTAATGGAACAGCACAACGCTCGTTAAATTGTAGACCAAAAGTGTCTGAGCAGCAAGAGTATCGTCCCAGTGATGAGCTGCCCTTGGACAAGCCAATTGGGCTCTTTTCCCGCCAATCACAGCTGGTTTTTACCCGTTCTCCAGTGTTTGCTTCTGCCACCGTTTCGCTGTGTCATCACCTGAATGAACATCACCGGGTATCCTCTGAAATCTCACATATAAAAAAACATTGGCTCGCCGCAATTTCGACAATTCCTTAAAACAACTCCTCGTACCAAAGTTTTATCAACAAACACACAAACAAAATGGCTATCCAAAAAGTTTTCGCTAGATACGTCTATGACTCCCGTGGTAATCCAACCGTCGAAGTTGAATTGACCACTGAAAAAGGTTTATTCAGATCAATTGTCCCATCCGGTGCTTCAACTGGTCAACATGAAGCTTTAGAGCTAAGAGATGGTGACAAATCAAAATGGTTGGGTAAAGGTGTCTTGAAAGCCGTTGCTAACGTCAACGAAATCATTGCTCCAGCTTTAGTCTCTGCCAACATTGATGTCAAAGACCAAGCTAAAATTGATGATTTCTTATTATCTTTGGATGGTACTCCAAACAAGGCTAAATTAGGTGCCAATGCCATCTTGGGTGTTTCTTTAGCTGCTGCTAAAGCTGCTGCCGGTGAAAAAAACGTTCCATTATACCAACATTTGGCTGATTTGGCTAAATCTCCATCTCCATTTGTCTTGCCAGTTCCATTCCAAAATGTTTTGAACGGTGGTTCTCATGCTGGTGGTGCTTTGGCTTTCCAAGAATTCATGATTGTTCCAACCGGTGCTCCAACTTTCTCTGAAGCTTTAAGAATTGGTTCAGAAGTTTACCACACTTTGAAATCATTGACCAAAAAAAGATACGGTCAATCTGCTGGTAACGTTGGTGATGAAGGTGGTGTTGCTCCAGATATTTCAACTCCAAAAGAAGCTCTAGATTTGATTGTTGATTCCATCAAACAAGCTGGTTACGAAGGTAAAGTTTCTATTGCTTTAGATGTTGCCTCATCTGAATTCTTCAAAGATGGTAAATACGATTTAGACTTCAAAAACCCAGAATCTGATCCATCCAAATGGTTATCCGGAAAAGAATTAGCTGACTTATACTTCCAATTGATCAAAGACTATCCAATTGTTTCCATTGAAGATCCATTTGCTGAAGATGACTGGGAAGCTTGGTCTCATTTCTTGAGTAAAGTTGACATTCAAATTGTTGCTGATGATTTAACTGTCACCAACCCAATTAGAATTGCCACTGCTATTGAAAAGAAAGCTGCCAATGCTTTATTATTGAAAGTTAACCAAATTGGTACTTTATCAGAATCAATCAAAGCTGCTCAAGACTCTTACAATGCCGGTTGGGGTGTCATGGTATCCCATAGATCTGGTGAAACTGAAGATACTTTCATTGCTGACTTGTCTGTTGGTTTAAGATCTGGTCAAATCAAGACTGGTGCTCCAGCTAGATCTGAAAGATTGGCCAAATTGAACCAAATCTTGAGAATTGAAGAAGAATTAGGTGATAAAGCTATCTATGCCGGTGCCAACTTCAGAAAATCTGTCAATATCTAAAAAGGCTGAACCTTTATTGAGTATTTATTAGGGGTTTTTTTGAATACAACGCTATAACTTATTTACGATAGAAGAAGTTCTTTCATAATCTCTTATAATTTCCATAATTAAATATGTGATACCTCGAAGGTCTCTTGATAATCGTTAGTTTCAATGACACGCCATTGTATTATTCAATTCAGTCCCAAAGAGATAATTCCCAATCCCAGCACCAACAACAACACTTAACATAACCCAACCATTGTAAGTCATGAATATCAACATAATCATATATGAATATCCAACTAATATAGCATAAAGCACCGATTTTTGTAATCTTGCAATGGATCCTGTTTTATTGAAAGTCAATATTGATTCTTCTTCTTCTTCTGGACCGACTGGTAATCTTATCCCAGAGCCGGTCTTTGTATTGGCTGATGAAAGTTAGCTAATGGGTTCAATTTCAAACTTTCAAATACATTTGAATGAAATGGGATAGATTGATACTTACTTTTATTTCTGACCTTTGATCTGATGTATTCATAGCCTATTCCTAAACCAGCAATCGAAATTAACGTAAAGATGAACGAACTGAAGGAGCGGACATGCCACCATTTGAATATCACACAGAGATTATTCCAATTCCATGTAAATAGCATCTAGTTTCAGACAACAGGTTAGTAAACTTCTGACTGTTTTTTAAGGATAAAGAAGAGGGAGTTGCCTTTTACGTACGTCCATGCTGCACATGTCATCCATTCCAGGCATATCAGGCATTGTGTGTTCAGAGTGGTCCATCATTGCGTGATCCATTGTGATGAGCTGTGTGTTGTGATTGATTGAAAGTCAGGATTTCTTTCCCTGATATATTCAGCTGTTGTGGTTGATGTTTACAGAGATTAGATTTGTGTGTAATTTTTTTTTGCTCGTTTTTTCCTGAGCACTATATTTCGATAAGCAGCTAGTTCTGACAAACCACAGCTGATTCCACCGGTATTTCCTTGGATACTCTTTCACTGGTCGTAACTGGTAGAGGGAGATGCTTTCACCGAAAACGGAATCATTGAAGTGCCAATTTTGGCTGTCTCAGAGTGTGATCACAAGCAGTTGAACATTATCTCGGAATTATCAAGATTTCGCGGGCTCATGACGGAAAATTATTATTATTATAATTTCTACCACTCCTTGTGATGCTCGAGTATTGAACAAATCTCATGTCACCATTGCTCGGCTCATACTCGGTCACAAATTTATTACTGTGCTTCTTCTGCTATACACTTTCAGCCTTGACTGGGTTTGTTAAAGAATCTTGAGGTTAGGTTTCACAAGTTTCCCATTGCCATCTTGATTGGGACATGTTTGCTGTGCTTTATTTCTCTTCAACTTCATTGGAACTGGTCATGAAATACGTGGGAACTGTGGTTGCTCTTTGATCTCTATGGCTCGTAGATCGGTATGAAGTGGGGTTTTGTCTTTGAACGAAGCTGATGATAGAGTGTTTCACTGTTCAACTATCACGATATTTGAGGCTAGAATATCTTCAAATGCATAACATTAGCTGTCATCTTTCACTGAGAATCATGGGTTTGGCTGCCTGAGCTGGTGTTAGGAATGAGGTGAACGTCTCGTACATACTATGAATCGTCAAAACCATATGAATGTCGTATCTGAAGTATGATTCATTAAATTAGTGAGGGATATGCAAATAATCCAACATGAAACTTTCTCAAAGGCCAGATACTACTCTAATTCATGCACCTTGTTAATGAACCATCATATTTGGTCTATATGACGAGATCATTGAGTTCTCTTTTGGGCTAAATTCTGATTGTTCTGAAACCTGCAAGCTATTAACATAATTGGCTTAAAAGAAACGTTTGCCCCAAATGCAGCGAATTACACAAAAGAAATTCAGACTTGTCAAGTACCACTGGCTCATTTGTATTCATTGGGTGCTCTTTTAGGTAATTTCTGATGAATTGAAATGGCACTGAGAATTTTTTTGATGCAACTAATAATTACCCAATTCGGACATCAATGGGATAGTTGATACAAGTCAATATGTATTGATTGTTTCATGTATTAAGCATCCCAGCATTCAAATGAACATGGACTCAAGATCTGAAAGATTATAAAAGGATGTGAACTATCCCAACTTTCATCAATCCTCTCCTAGCTTCTTTTTATCATCAAACAAACAAACAAATCTTGATTACCAACTCACACTCACTCATTCACTATGCAATTCTCCAAAGCTTTTGTCGCTGCTTTCCTTTTAGCTTTAACCTCCAAAGTTTTTGCTGCTGAAAACACTACCTCTACTGAAGATGTTGAAGGTACCTCTTCTGGTGTTGAATTCCCATTCTCTGATGATGCTATCATTGAAGCCATCGCTTTAGGTGAAGATGTTTTCCCAATTGTCTTGGATGATGCTGTTTACTTTGTCAACGCTACTTTAGTTGAACAAGAATTAGGTTCCTCATCTGAATCTGACTCTCAATACTCTAAACGTGAAGCTGAAGCTGACGCCTGGAGATGGAAACATTACTTCGCTGGTCAACCATTCTACAAAAGATCAGAATCTGGTTTAGCTAAAAGATCTGCTGAAGCTGATGCTGAAGCCGATGCTTGGAGATGGAAACATTACTTTGCCGGTCAACCATTCTACAAGAGAGAAGCTGAAGCTGATGCTGCTGCTGAAGCCTGGAGATGGAAACACTACTTCGCTGGTCAACCATTCTATTGAACGGCTCAGTGACCTGTAAATCATTCCTACAAAATTGGAATATCCCATCTTTTATCATTCTTGGACCGTACTTGAATTTATTCAAACTTTGAATCAAAATCATCATTTTTATACATTTATAACATTAATAGGAAAAAGCTACTTAAAATCAAAGAATACAACAACAACCTGTAGAGTGTGATCAATTGCTTGCAGTCTTTCGTGCTGATCATATTTAGTACTAGTCCTTCTCTGATATTACTGAAATCTGGGAAATTGAGTCAATCGAGTTGTCAATAGTCCGCTATCAAAGAATAAGATGATGCTCCGAGGACTTAGCCTCAACGATAGCTCCTACCAAGATACATTTTGTGCCATCAACAGTATTGAAGAGAAAACACCGATAATTTTCTTCTTTTCCAGCGCCTACAAAAAAAGTATCGAAAAAAAATCCAACGTGCTCATCATTTCCATAAAAGTGTGGTTGGATCAAAGACGCTCATAATGGTCTGTAACCGCAAGCCCTCCCAAGAGGTTCCAGCTCAGAATGTCCTTGAAGAAGATGAACTTGTCACAAGCTCAGATCCAAACCATCCAGCGAACTTGATATGTGAGCTTTGTAAGCTCTTTTACGACAATGGCTGGGTCACAGGTACTGGAGGTGGTATCAGCATAAAAGGGGAAGATGATAAGATCTACATTGCCCCATCAGGTGTTCAAAAAGAAAGAATGGTCCCATCAAACATGTTCGTCATGGACTTGAAGACAAAAGAATATCTCAGAACCCCAAAGATTTACAAACCATCAGCCTGTACTCCATTGTTCTTGTCTGCTTACACAATGAGAGGGGCCGGTGCTTGTATTCATACACATTCACAAAGTGCCGTGATGGTCTCCTTATTGTATGACAAGGAGTTCAAGATTGCAAATGTTGAACAAATCAAAGCGATTCCAAAAGTTACAGAACCAGGGTATTTGGGATTCTTTGATACTTTGACCATCCCAATCATTGAAAACACTGCCCATGAGGAAGACCTTACAGAGACTTTACAACAAGCGATCAAGAAATACCCAGGAGCCACAGCTGTGATAGTAAGAAGACATGGTATTTACGTCTGGGGTGAAACCGTTTGGAAAGCCAAGGTTTATAACGAAGCGATTGATTATCTACTCGAACTGGCCGTTAAGATGAAACAATTTGGTATTAAACCTGATGCTGAAATTGGTTCAGAAAAAACTTACGTCGACCCAAAGATTTATAATTAGAATATATTGTGTAATGCTTGAGGAAATACATCCCATGTTCTCCCTTTTGTTCGTATTATTTTGATTGTCTTTCTTCACCACATCTTTCTCCCTTCCTTAATATTGAACTGTGTAACGTTGATTTGGTATGATTCTCCTCTCATCGGATCGATTTCTTTGTTTTGATTAGGGGATCACCATGTACCTTTGTCCAATCTATACTCTTGTCCAGCTCCTCATCAATTAGTCCAACAGTAGAAACGAGGTCCCCTCGTATCACCATCAGTCCCATTTCTTCTACCAGACTGTCCCGATCTTTCAGTATTATTCTCTCTTTAGCATCAATCAGTATCAAATTCGTTAGGTTATCATAACCTTCCAGCTTTCCTACAAAGAGTTTCCCATCTGTCGTTATAACTGCAACTTGTTCTGTTTGTGCGAGGATGTTAGTATGTGCGCATGAGCATGTTTGGAAGGATACGTACTCTGAAGGAATCCATTGAGGCTGGACATGATCTCTCTCTGAGCTGTGCTTCAAGAAGGTTCCCGCTAATTAACTGTTAGGAAGCTTGAAAATTAGCCACTAACAAAAAAAATCGATTATGTAAGTTCGAAGCTTCACCAAACTTATCAATCAAAACATCCCATCCCATCACATCACATCACCAGCTCGAAATGCCCAGGTTGAATGGGAACTACCAGTTCAAGTTCGCCAGCTCTGGAGAAAACGATGACTCACCTTCCACTGAGAACTCAAAACGGTACGATATCCATCCCATTGAGTTGGTTGTCCAGTCGGTTCTCGGGGAGCCTCTTGAAGATCTATCAAATCAACTACAAGTCCTACATGAATCACAAGTCATACTGATAGCAAGGCTAGCTATCATCGAGGAGAAGCTGAAGAAATACAGGAGTCAAGTCAATGTCGATCTAAACATCAAGGAGACAGAGGAGAGATTAAATGGGTTGCGAAAGAAATTAACGAATCTATTACAAAGGTTGACAATAGTAGAGGAAAGAGTCCAGAGGAAGATCACACAAACTACTGATTGAAGAGAATGTTTCACATAAGATCATAAAAGGACATTTTATATATGATGTTTGCTTGTTCAGTTAAGCTTTTGATGGAATGAGAGTTGTATTCTATGTGATTTCTAGCTTATAAAATCATGGAGACCAGATGTTGAGCAAATGGAAAGGATATCCAGATGATTTATAGTTGAAAATTGAGATCAAAACACTATAGAACACCAAGATGATTCCCAGAATGAAAACAGTAACGAATAAATGAACTTTGTCGTTACTAATTGTCTTTGCTTTGGTGATCAATGCAACAACTGAAAAGGCTAATATTGCATAGATGAATGATAAGATTTGGGTTTCAGCTCCAAGTTGATTTTGTTGACCACGAACAAAATACTCAACCTCACCACCACGGCCTGCAGCTCTCAAATATGGAGTACCCCTGATTGTGTTGAACATATAACCAGTGATGAAAAATATAATACAAATAACTGTAGCACCACCCCAAATAGGACGACTGGTCAACAATGATAAGATAGCCCCTGAGCTTTTTCTGATGAAGTAAACAGATATTATAGCAAAGATCAGAGTGATAAAAATATTACTCCAGTTGATTTCTTCATAGATCGTGACATCCTTTCCCATCTGACCTAAAACAGAAGATACATATGGGAGGAAATCGGAACTCGCTTGAGGCAGATTCAATGGTAAATATCCTGAAGTGCAAGGTTCAGAGTCTTCAGTTGGATTGTAAAGGAACAGTCTTGGGACGTTGTTCAGCTGGAATTTGACGAAAATTTCTGAATCACCATCGGCAAAGTCAGCTCTAGCAAAGAAGAGCCCGTCCCCATTTGGATGGTCTTTAAACCAGGAGTTCGCTAGTTTTTCAAACTCTGGCTGAATCCCCATACACACAGTGCATCCAACTTGAGGATTTGTAGCAGTGAGAAGCACCAAAATTGACGAATCTCTTGGACCACCCAGAACTCTCTCAAAATTGTTCTTTGTCAACTTGATGATGTTATTCACGCTGGATTTCTGTGTTTGTTTCAGCAATTGCGCACCATTAAGCGCAGACACCAGCGTTGTGAATAGTGACAGAAAGGCAACCACTTGGATCCTCATTTTGCACTCTGATTCGTTCAATCAATTGAGTGGTTGGATGAACTTCTATGCGTTGAAATCATGAATCGTGTTCGAAACACCTACTCGTATTCCGAGGTGCACAGACCCCGGAATTGGAAAAAGCCATTGAGATTTATCGACAATTTCAAAACATCAACAAAATGCATTCAAAAAACAGCCATCACAGTTCCTCAGAGGCCGCTATTCAACATGCCTAGTATGTTCAATCACTTTCACTGTTGACTCCAGAGACGGCATTGACTTTGTTTTCCCTCCCAATGAAACTTCAGGACTAACTATAGTTGATAGTTAAATCACTGGAACCATACCTTTTCGAAAGAGGTCAGGCCAATTCTTACCCACTAGAGATCTTGAGAAACGCAAGATTGGGTATTGATGTCAACCATTATATTTCAAGATTGATCGGATTCAAGAAAGAGTCGTTTCTAGACGCCATTGGTGGCTTCCCACAATCATTTAAGCATAGTATTGAGGTTGATCTACAAGTGTTCAGAGAATATAACATTACTCCAATTTTTGTATTTAGTGGTAATAATATTGCAGACCAGTATGCATTCAAGAACTCCAAAGATCAGAAACCATTGGATAAAGTTAGAAATACTAGTTGGAGCAAATATCAAACTCTCACTCAACAACAACAGCAAATTCAACGTTCTGTTCTACCACCGTCAGCTAATCCTCTTGAATCATTCCGAGACTATTTCTCCCCATTTAGCCCTGACTCTATAATCCCAGAGCTTATTGACTATCTCTATGCCAATGATTTGGAATACATTCGAGCACCATATTTCTCCTGGGTTCAATTGTCATATCTTTATGAAGAAGACCACATTGATGCAATTTATGGTCCAACTGAAACCATTTTATTGGCGAATGTTGATAAGTTCATATTAGGAATGGAGTTCACCTCCAAAGAATTCAGATATGTTGATAGAATAAAAGTGTTGAATGACTTCCAGATCTCACAAACTCAACTATTGGACATTGCGGTTTCAGTTGGATGTGATTTACAACCAGTTACTCTACCAATCTACACAGGTTTCCCACCTACTGCTATATTTGACGTTGGTCTTGAGATAGTGAGTACAGGTGGCTCCATCTATGGTTCTGTCTTGAGCTTGAACAATGAAGCCGTGACTGAAAAATTCCAAAAGGGTGTTCTGGCATTGCAATACACACCAGTCTTGAAGATTAACGGACGTGTTGAACTCCAAAGATTTGACGAACAAAACCCTGGCCTACCTGAACATCAACCTCCAACTGATGTTCATGACATTATCGGTCAAAGATTACCTCATGAATACTATTTCTATGAATCCATTGGCCTGATTCAACCTAAAGTTTTGGAGTCAATTGTGTTTGGTACCTACGTCGAGAAATTTCCACTGGATGGTATCATCACTGCCCAGTTTAGAAGTACAGTTAATAAAATCCCTGAAGCGTTCAAAGATAAAGAGATCAATCTCCTAACTCAGAACATGGCTAGATACTATCAAGTCAAAAGAATCCATTACATCAAGCCATTTGAAAGTGGTGATGTCGAACTTGAAAATAGAATGAATCCACCCTTGTATAATGGATTGAGCCCATTGGTGGTAAGATCTGAAACTGAAGACTTTGACCTTTTGACATTCTTGAAATCTTTGCCTAATGATGACATTATTGGTAAGTCGGCTGCTAGATTAACAGTTGAGGCTGACAAATTGCAGAAGAACTATGAGATCCTTTCTACCTCAATGTTAAGACTTCTCTACTTGTTGGGTTTCTTTGACTTCAAAGACTCAAAAATTGTGCACAACAAATGGACAAAAGCTCTACTAATGCTTTCAGAGCTGGACACATCGTTTGAGCTTGAGCAATATTTACTGCTCCTGCTATTCCTGAAGTTAAACCCATTTGACCTAACGGCTGATCTTTCTGCTGTCTTGGTTGGTGGATCGAAGACGACCAACAAGGAACAAAGAGAGATTATTCTACTAGTCGCAAGATTGGCCACTTTTGTCCAAGTTGAACAGAAAAAACAGAACTATTCTGGTGCCTTATCAAGATCACTACTAAACTTTAGATCATCCATTGATTTGATCAGGGAAAATACAAGAGAATTATTCGAATCTATCCTTGTGAACTCTCTATCCAACAATGAAGCCACAAAAATTGAGAGATCTTCCAAGAGTTGGAAATCACTAGTTTCTCAAATCCCTTACAAGCGAAGCTTCCCAAATACAATACTGGCTATCGTCGTCCAATCATATCTAGACTATCACTATAGTGGTAATTCTTTGAAGGTTAGTAAGGACATTGTGTTATCATATTTTGACAATCCTGCCTCAGGACTAAGCGACTTATCAAGCGACTTCAAACGTGCATTTAGATTCGTTAGGGAGAGCTTTAAACTTGTTGGTGGTCTACATGAAGCCGCGTTGGTCAATGAAAAAGTTTATCAGGCCTTTGTAACGGCCAATAAGTTAGCTGAAGATGTTTTGAAACTATAAGGAGACATTTTACGTGTACTTCAAAGGAAACAAAAAATGACATTAATGCAACGAAATAGGAATAGCACATGTGTAGATACAGATCTGCGATAAAACAGGATACTACTTCTATTACCAATTTGGTGAAATGAAAATCAATTATAGCTCTAAACCTTGTTCAAACCAAACAATTTGATTAACTCGTTTTGAGACAAGTTCTTAATCGATTCCTGAGCTTCTTTACGAGTTCCTGTGATAGCAGAAGCAAGCGCTCTTTTTTTCTCTTGTAACTCCACGATCCCTATTTCAACGGATCCCTTAACAGCGAATTTATGCACATCAACGTCCCTTGTTTGCCCAATTCTGTAAACACGATCAATGGCCTGCTCTTCGATCTGGGGATTCCACCAAGGATCAAAGATCACAACCTGTGATGCTACTGTCAAATTCAACCCAACAGCACCAGACTTCAGAGAACACAATAGAACTGTAGTATCAGAATCAGTTCTCAACTTCTCCAAAGCTTGGTCTTTCTGTTTAACATTCATTGTACCATCATAGATCACATAACCGAAGCCCATTGTTTCCAAAACCGGACCAAGTAATACTAAGACTTCTCTAAACTGAGAGAAAACGATGGTCTTTCTCTTTTTATCTTTGTTCAAAATCTCCACCAATTTCAAAACCTTTGCACTCTCAGATTTTCTTATGGAAGCCATCTTCTTGTCACATGTTTTGCAAATATGTTGTCCCTCTGCCACCTTTTCATTGAAACAAACCTCACATTTAGTTTCCTTGACGGACAACTCAGTCATGAAATCTGCCAAATCATCAACTTCTTTGTCAACGTTGATATCAGTTTTTGACGGTGAGGCAGTAAGCTGCTTGTTCTTCTTGGATGGACTGACATTCAGATCACGAACTTCAACTGCTCCGGATATACTCAAAAGCTTCCAGTGACAGCAAACTTGTCTCAATCTCAACAAGTACACTAAAGCACACATATAAAATGTGGTTCCAGCTCGAGTATCTTTTGCACCAACCTTGCTAGGTGAGATCTTATTGATCAAATCTGCACTATCAACAGATGGGGAATCTTTGTCAGCTACCCCTTTATCTTTGATCTCATCCTGGAATTCGTGTGTTAGCTTTGAGACAAACCGAGCTTTAAGATCATCGTATAGCTTCTGCTCTTGGGCTGAGAACGAAATTTCTGTTCTATGAATCCTCTTCTCAGGCAAGGTGAAACTAGTGTGTTTCAAGATAGCCTTCGTTCTTCTTAGCATGATTTGATCTAGCTCCTCTTTCAAGACATCGAATGCTCTTGAGGCATGTCTTCCTGATATCTCAGCACTAATCGTTTTTTTCCAAACGCTTGGACTAGAAAGTTTTGAAACTCCCAAGAACATGAACAAAGACTGCAACTCATCAACGGAATTTTGAACAGGTGTACCTGTTAAACACCACCTTCTTGGACTTTTAATAGCACAAACTGCGATAGAAACTTTGGCCTTAGAATTCTTGATGACATGGGCCTCGTCTAATATGACTCTGTGCCAGCTTCCTTTGTAGATTGGTGACGAATCTGGGCTTACGTGTTCACTTCTTATGGTATCGTATGAAGAAATAACGACATCATTCTCTATGAGATCCCTATAGTCTCGTGTTCTCTTTGTACCGTGGAACACTAGTGTTTTCAAATGAGGTGCAAACCTCTTGATTTCTTGGTTCCACTGTGTGGTTAAACTGACTGGGCATATTACAAGGGTTGTTTTGAATTGTTTATATTCAGCAGATGATTTCAGATCCTTCTCGTCTGCTGTGTTCTTGACAATCAATGCAATTGCCTGCACAGTTTTTCCAAGACCCATATCATCACATAGGAGACCACCTTTATTTGTAAGCTTACTCTTTTCTCTCTTTCTCAAGAATTTCAAACCATGTACTTGATGGTCCAGCAAATTAACAGATAGCCCCTTCACTTTTCTATCCTTCTCTGTAATCTCTTCTTCTTCTAACTTCTCGAGTTCTCTCTTGTCATCATTCTCGCTGATACTGTTCAACAAACTTTCAGCCAATTTAGCCTCTTTGTTGTATTGAGAAGCGCCAGAATCTAAAAAAGCTTCTCCCGATCTCTTGATAGAGCTATTGTTCAATGCTGAGTATGGATCTTTGAATGGGGAGTCCTGTTTCGAATACTTCGAGAAACCAGAAACAAACTTGACATCGGCCCTATGATCGAGGTTTTCACTTTCCTTCATGGGGTTTATGATGACGTTGCCAGGCTTGTCTGTGCTTCGATATAGATCAATCTTGTGGCCCCACCTCTTGTCATCAACGGCCATTGGCGTATCGCTGAAGAAAGCATTTTGGTCAAAGACTTTTTTCGTAGGTGTGCTTGGTTTATTCTTAGTTGGTATTGGTTTTCTGGAAGGAGCAGCGAGGGAAGAGAACTTCTTATTGATGAAGATACTCGAAGATTTAGGTTGTGGTGGCCGCTTTGTGCTTTCATGAGCTGGTTCAAGTTTGTTTGTGGGAGAAAGTTTCACAGACGAAATCTTCGCCGTAATATCATCTATATCCTCAGGGGATTGGGCCATCTCTGCTTGTTTTGCCCTGCCTCTTTCCGCTGTATAAAGCTTGATCCACCAGTTTTGATTTTTTTTTTTGTGTGAAGAGGCAAAAATTCAGAAAGTAAACAAAAGGCAGTTGTCCTGGAAACTACAGAGTCGGAATTAAGCTTTTATCGGATTTCAGGGTTTCGAAGATTATGTCAGCTTTTCAAAGAAAGCATAATAGTCTCATGGATTGTGCCGATTCTTTGGCAATGTTGCACTAACGAAGATTCACACAGTTTTGGGTGATTGGACAATCGCCAACAGAGTTATATGAACGGCAATATGGAAGACTTGAGCTGACTCTCAATACCTTCATTCAGCAACAGCCCACTGCGATGTGAGAGATGATCGGCCATCCTATTGTATTGGCTATGTTTAAAATCGACTGATAGCAGAAATTGCGGTCCACCTTCTCATATACAACGAACTGAGCTGAAATAGCAATCTCAGAGACTTGGGGGATTTTTTAAGCTTATGGTTAGAATACGGTATTGAGGCTTTCATTGTCGGGCTATTTTTAGTCAGGTTGATAAAGTATAAAAGCTTAAGTGTTTCACTCAAATTGACTCGTTGCCAATATACTACAATTTATGAAGGATGAAGCTCTCCATCCAGATGATCCCGTTATTATTAGTATTTGCCTCTTTGGTTGCTGCTGAAGTCGTACAATTGTATGCCTTGAGTACTCCAAATCCAAACTTGATCACATTCAAGAGTTTGAGCTATAAACATTCTGGGGCTGCCTTGGACTATATTTTCTTAGGGGATGGAATCGGTGCTAATTTTGAATATGACTCTGAGAAAGGTTTGATTTATGACCCTCGTGTTATTACTGGTGGTGTTCTAGGTCCTTATAATGTCAACTATACCTTGTCAGTTAGCCCTCCTGTTCAGGGTAGATTCCCATTTCTACAACTGAGCCCTGGTGGTCATACTAAATGGCTCATTGAAAATTCAAAGTTTTCACTGGTGAACGGTACTGGTACATTCTACGCAGGAAAGAATGTAAGTGATCCATATCGCTACTCTGATACGCAGTTTGCCGTAGGTTATTCAGATGCTGGATTGGCTGCTGTTAAAAATACTGGTTATAATGTCACAGCATTGAGAATCATAGCAGTTTTTCCAGATGATGGTCCCTACGACCTTGTTCAGGCTGTTGGTGTTTGATTCATCAATATTGAAGATTAATACTTTGATCCATTATATTATAAATAACCTATAACTAAAAAGCATCCATTGTGTAGTCATGTTCAATTCCTGGGGTGACACTTGTTATGAACTTCAAAAATATAATCAAATATTGATCTACTCTAACAACATCATGAGGGTCATCCCCGAGCTCTGCACCTTCCAAGTTCTCCCAATCCTCATCTCCTTCATCGGTATTATCAGCTAATCCCAGCTTCTGGACACCATCGACAAGGTCATTTTCATTTTTAGTGGCTTTCCGTTTTTTGTTCTTCGCAGCAATGATAGCCCTATTGATCAAGACTTTCATGACAGCAGCATGTCGACATGGGTGAATCGACACAGACGTAGTGTCATCCAAAAATGGTGCCTTCTCGATAGTAACAGTCTTATCCCTGTAGTCAGCTGAGATATCTTCAAACATTTGATCTGGTGTAAGTGGTGAACCGTTGTTATCATAGCCCACCAAATACATTCTTGGTACTCTGTAAGCCGTTGAATAATGAATATAAAGATCATATAGTCTCTTGTTTGGGTTGATAGGATGGTTACCCTCATTAATAGATTCTTCATCCTCATCTTCAGCAGTGTAATCTATCAAATCATCGATTTCTTCGATTTCTTCAGCCTCAACTTCCGCAGTGTTATCAACCTTATTGAGTCTTGACTTCGAAGTCTTTGTCCAACCATCTTCATCAACTTCCTCCTCTTCATCTAAGCCAGCACTTAGATATTCCAAAGCTCTGACTAGAGAAGGGACCTTCCTGGTAACGAGAAACTGCTTCTCATCAGGCAAAAAGTCCCTTCTTCTTTTCGGGGGAGCAGGAGACCACTGCCATGTTGGAAATTTATAAACCAAATAATCACCAGCTTCAACAAACTCATCCGGCGTTATTTCACCAGTGGAGCTAAACGTCGAAGTATGATAAGCAGGCGTCAAATACTCTCTCCACGAGTTAAAAGTTGATCTAAGGGCGCCTGACATGTTGGATGGCAACAATGATGGGTTTTTGTGGAATTTGATAACTCTATGCTATAACAGTACTAGAAAGTGTGTTGATATGTGTATGATAGTTCTAGATAGGGAGCGTTTTCAGACTGTACTCCTCTTTCAAGCTCGAAAACTATCTCTCTTGCTCTTGCTGGTTATAACTTGCACTGATGTGGTGGGAGAAAGTTGTGTCACTAGTGTTCTCCGTTATCAAAATAGATTATTACCTAATCCACGGCTTCGCGGTATCGGGGTTCATAACCGGGCGGATGTCGGAGCTAAAAACACGAAATTCATTGGCTCTTTAGAAGATGCACTGAAATTCACAGTTCATACTCAATTTCGTCGATAGCTAGCGCTGCTTGACGATAGTTGACTTGTCAGGAATAACAATGGTTACTAGAAACAGGAGAAAGAGCAAAACTAGTAGAAAAGATCAGAGTGAAGATGCAACTGACTTACAGGAAACGATAACAAACTCAGTTACCGCTATTGAAGAGCAGCTAAACGAGATCAGAGATGCTAATGGTACAACAAACGAACAGGAAACTTCGGCTAGAAAGAAGAGAGCCAAAAAACCATTGAAAGAGTCACGAAAAACTGTGTTCGTCTTGGGTGCGTTAATTGGGATTTTACTTGCTGTTTACTTTGGCGCAAAGCAAGACAATGTTTTGAATCTAGCAGATTTTGACAGTTTGGTGAACTTTGAAGGTGTTCAAGATATGCTTGAGGATTTGAAAGGAGCTTTCCCAAGCAGTATTCAACTCGCTTTGAATGACTTTCAGAACAAGACCCCTGATTTTAGTGAGAGTTTTGCAGTTGGTGAAGCTCTCAGAGAAGAGCAAAATCTGACCGCTAAGCATCCGGTAATCATGATCCCTGGGGTTATTTCCACTGGTATTGAATCTTGGAGTCTTGAAGGGACACCAGAATGTCCTTCACGTCATCATTTCCGTAAAAGACTTTGGGGTTCAATGTACATGTTGAGAACCATGTTCTTGGACAAGGCATGCTGGCTAAAACATGTGATGCTTGACGTTGAAACTGGTTTAGATCCACCTGGTATCAAGTTGAGAGCTGCTCAAGGTTTTGAGGCTGCTGACTTCTTCATGGCCGGTTATTGGATCTGGAACAAGATTCTAGAAAACTTAGCTGCTATTGGATATGAATCCAACACGATGGTTACCGCCGCCTATGACTGGCGATTGTCATATCTTGATTTAGAAAGAAGAGACTCATATTTTTCCAAGCTCAAAAATCAAATCGAATTACAGTTGAACGCCACTGGTCAAAAATCTGTTCTTGTTGGTCACTCTATGGGCTCTCAAGTTGGATTTTACTTTATGAAGTGGGTCGAAGCTGAGGGAATTCATTTTGGTAATGGTGGGAAAGATTGGGTTAATAAGCACATATATGCATATGTTGATGTTTCAGGTTGTATGTTAGGTGCTCCTAAAGCCGTGACCGCCCTATTATCTGGAGAAATGAGAGACACAGTTCAATTGAATGCTGTTGCAATCTATGGTCTTGAGAAATTTTTTTCCAGAAGAGAAAGACTAGATATGCTGAGAAGTTTTGGGGGTCTTGCTAGCATGCTACCAAAAGGTGGTGATATGATCTGGGGTGACCTAGATGGTGCGTATGATGATTCCTTAAAGAACCATACTATGTCGGATGGCACATTGGGAAATTTTATCAGATTTGAGAAACAAGTTGGTATCTTTTCTGAGAAAAACTTAACCGTTGCTGAAAGTATTGATTATTTACTAGCTCACGCCCCAGAATGGTTTGAAAGAAGAACCAGGGAGCATTATTCATATGGTGTATCCTCATCTGCAGAGGAGTTACAAGCGAACAATGATGACTACTCCAAATGGGTTAATCCTTTAGAGGCACCATTACCAAATGCACCAGACTTAAAAGTCTTTTGTTTCTATGGTGTCGGTAATCCAACCGAACGTGCATATGTCTATCAAGAAGAAGAAAATAAAGAAGTCACTAGATTGAATATATCAATCGCTCAACCTTCTGACTCTGCCTCAGTTTATATGACAGATGGAGATGGTACCATCCCACTTCTCACTCATGCCATGTGTCATAAATGGAAGACGTCACAAGCCTATAACCCAGGGGGGTCTGAAGTGAAGATAGTTGAGATAAAGCATGATCCTGATAGATTCGATATTAGAGGAGGAGCCAAAACTGCAGAACATGTTGATATTTTAGGTAGTGCAGAACTGAATGAGTTGGTGTTAAAGGTCGCATCTGGAAGGGATGAGCTCATCAGTGAGAAAATCATTACCGATCTACGTGACTGGGTCGCTTCTATGGATTTTGGTTTTGAGTGAACAGATAGATTACGTAAATATAATTGGTGTTACGCTCAATGCGCCAGTGTTCTATAGTATGAAAAGACAATCAGAGTTTCTTGTACCACTTCCACTTCCTATATCAACCTCATATTTATACCATGTGGAACATCGAGGTGCTTATAGTTATAAAGTGTAGAAGATACACTCCTAGACGCCACCAGCTCACCGGCTCCTCCGCAGGACCTTTAAGTCGTGACTCAATGTGATTATGGTCTTGGAGCCTTGATAGCACTGCTACCGCGACTAGCACTTACATCCATTCACAAGTCTCAAGATACTCAATAGTACTGATCGACAAAGGGAGTGGGGTGTTGAGTGTTAACGCTTGTGATGTTTATTGTTCATACGGTTGCACAATCAATCACGACGTCAAGTGTCAACTGTCAACGTATGCAAAAAACACGGTACGTCCCTAAATCTCTGACGTTGTGCCGTTTAACAATATTCTTCATCACCAAGACAACTGAACATCATTCAGAGGGACCAAAATACCCTTTAGTGCTACGAAGAAGTAAAATCCAACATAACTACGTTACTCATCATATGATCTGGATTCCAGATCAGCTGGACCTCAGCTGAATGTGATTGAGCTGCTGTGATCAGTGTAACTTTGAGAGGCCGTTATACTATATTAGTTGAGCGAACTCTACTCCATAGTCCATATCCGTAGTGATATGATGTATAGATGAACAGGACTACACCACATTCCTGGGCTGACCCTCTGGCAAGTGGCAACCGGCAAGTAACAACAGCGTGAAAGGAGAGAAATCCTGCTACAAGCGCCAACTTCTCGACTATTTCTCTCCCATAACTAGCTATGGTCTATTTTGATTTCGGTGGTTGTCTTGGAGATATTACACAAACGCGCTTCTTTTATTGGCTACCGAAAAATAACACGACGCGAGTTTTGTGGAAATTTTGAGACCTCGCTAAAAAACCTCGATCGCGAAACGTCCGCTTCGGGGAAAAGGTAAACAAAGACAAGAAAAAACCCAAACAGATTCGCTTGTTGTTGCATAAAAACTGGTTCAATTTGGAGCGAGCCAAATAAATACTTCACCAAATCGTCTTCTTGCTCAATCACAACAAAGAACTAGTGCTCACAGTCCGTTGCTCTCTCACACAAAGAAGCAGAGACCATCACGAAGTCTGCCCCTCACATCATCAGATTCATTCTTTTATTCACCAAATCATCTTCTGAGAGCTCACCAACTTCGCTAAGCTCTGCTTGATTTTTCTTTCTTTGTTTTTGCCTTCATTCAACATCTCTTCACGTCTTGTTCTTCCAATAGTCAACAAGTAGGCACAATAGCTTGCCAATCTCAAACCAGCCTATAGACTCCCCTTCAGCATTCAGCATTCAAGCATCAAATCCGCTCTTTTACCCACCTTTAGCATTGTCCTGAATAACTTTCATTGAACCAAGTCATTCAACCCAACCAAAAGTCACCCAATCAATTCAACTTTCAAATCAATGACAACAATTAATCGTCCAGCCTTGGGTACCCTTTCAACAAATATCATGAACCAGCCAGTTCATGAGGGTTCGAAGAAGCCAATGTTACCTAGACTCAAAGCTGTCATTCCCCAAATATCCATAACAAAGCATGTTGTTTCGAAACCACAATCACATAAAGACATATCCACAAATGCTGAAAAGTTGAAATACAGACTCCAGATTGCTTATTACAAGCTACGCACTGATCAAGTTTCGTTGTCAATCAATGAAATAATGGAAAATCATAAGGAAAGAGTTAAACCACAAGTCCAGCCTGAAACTGCTCGCAAAGTTCATGTCACTGCAAAACCAAACCAAAAAGCGCCTAATGTCACGCCATCATTGACTCGTCATATCAGCCTATTAGCTGCCTCAACTCCTCTACATTCAAACACATCGAGTCAAAACCTACCTAAAAAAGTCACATTCACAAGATCTACTAGTTACCTAGAACCAGCGAAAATCAAATCGGATTGCAAGTCTTCTGCTGCTTCATCAAGAGCTTTTGAATACATTCAAAACCCACAATTGAGAACAACTTCCTCTCCTAACTTAAGAATGAACAAACGTTCCTTAAAGATTGGTGACCTGGTACACGCTAATATAACTTTAGAAGGTAATACCACCATCCAAGACAGCGATGCTACGATCTCTAATATGGATATAACACCAATTAAAGGACATAGAACTGATGACAATGGTGAACTCTTGTTATCGAGCCCTACAAAAAAGAAGTTCTCATCAACCCCAGGGTCTTATGGTGCTGCCAAATCACTATTACAGCTATCACTCATCAGCTCAAATTAGGCTCGGCCACCGTTTGTATCCTCTTTTTACTGATTTGGATGCACTTTGAGATGCTAGCATCCAAAACTAATATTTGCTTCTTCTACGCTCTATCCCCCTTGGATCAATGCGATATTCTCCGTTTGTACTACTATCATGGTTTTTGATTTTCTGAGTTGTTCTTTGACTTCCTTTTTTTTGCTTTCAGTTCATATTTGTGTCAAGTCTCATTCTTCTGAGGATCCATTATTCCTCATGATAAAATAAAAAGTGAGCCAAGTGGTACCTGATGAAGAGAAGGTCTTCCATGTGAAAACTTTTCTACGTTCATACACATAATCTTCAATAAAAAACATAATGCCATTAAAGTATTAGTAGCTAGATTTCACTCGATTGTTAGAACAAGTTCAGCCAACTGCGGATCAGTATGAGTTATTTTATCCACAACTCCATCCAGCAAAGAGCATAGATCAATGATATGATTATGCCACTGAAGCAATCCATCATCCCTCTTCTTCCCTAACGAAGAATGACCAAACTCAATGATTTTGTCAACGTCGTCTATAGAAGCCGATAGTCTCCCATCTCTAATCATCTCACCAGTAACTTCCTCAACAAAATCGCTATCAGTCTTGATGAAGGATGTAAAGTTGTCAATGGTTGTGTTCTGATAGATACCCGCTGATGCAATCAGGTTACACTCCACTATTGCTCTTGCGTATGATTCCCGAATGAATTCCTCAGAGAGTAATATTTCACTACCATCAAGAGCTTGAGTTTTGACAAGGAACTCCAACGATGAATCATACTCTTCATGGTATATCAGCTGTTTGTTCAAGATTTTGTTAAATATCTTGTATAATGGAGTATTTTTGACATTCTTCAAAATATGAGGTGATTTGGCAATCTTCTTGAACTGATTAAGCTTATGATTGTTGTATGGCGCCAGAATGGCATACTTTACCACTGAGAGGTCAAACTCTTCATTGTCCAAAGCGAATAATCTTGATGAGGCCTCCAACCATTTCCCCAACTGAACCATGATCCTGATTGATGTCTTCAAGGTATCAATGGTTAGCTCTTGATAGGCTGGATTTTTGGCCAAATTTGGCAACAATACACTAATTCTGGTGATATATGCCTCTGCATCGTCAATTTGGTCAATTTTCAGTGAATTTTTAGCAATCCTTGTATTCAACTCGATTCTGAAAACATCAAATTCTAAAGTAGTGGCAAAATCCTGAACCAGCGTATCAACATGTATGGACTTTAATAACTCGCAGGATTTCGTGAAATCTGCTTTTGATTCATAGATAGATGCCAAGTTGAGTATGGACTTCATATACGGCAAACTGACTATGGTTGTTGGAGGTGTGAATATCCCAATCATATCCTCATATAGTGTTATTTTTTCATCAATCGTTGCATTAGGTGATGTTTCAATGAAATCCAGAAAGCGTGACAGAATTTGTTTAACTGGTAATGAGTGCTGTTTCACCAACCCATTAACGTAGTGCAATATGAGTTCTTTATCATTTGAAGGATCTGTCAATAGCGATAGGGTGTCATCCTCTTTTGTTGATGAATCGCCATTGGCAATCGATGATATCTTCAAGAAGGCCTGCGATGACATTTGAAGTGATGTATTAAAAGTTGTATGAGTGACTGTGGTGAATTGTGCAGTTCAGGTTAGAATTAGTGCTTCAATTAATATCTTTGCTTGTGAACTATGAGAAGTTTGTTCGTTTGTCAAGTTAATGACAAGACCCGTGCTCGTAACGAACCTCGGCTTCTTCAAGCGGATAAATAACAGGATAACTTTCTATTTAACCGTAATCGTCGTTTACCATTTCCTAGCTCTGTACGAGGAACGAAGAAAAAAGTCAACAAAAATATATAAACATGAACGAGAGTCCACAAAACTGAAGATCCAGTCTCCGGTCCATTCCTCTCACTACAAACCGTTAACACATATTCATTCACTATGAGACTCTTCTGGCTGTCAATCCCCGTGATCATTTACGCCATCCTGAACAAGCTGTTCTATACATGGTTACCAACAAACTATGTCTTTGATCCAGAAACCTTGAACCAACTTTCGAATGAAGTCTTAGCCAGACACCCTGAACAAAACACCACATTGATTCTTGAGGACTTGGCGGTTGTCTTGAAAGAGCACTATGGCGACCATATCAATACTTTGAACAGCGATGATTGGGTCTTTAACGTTGCCGGTGGTGCTATGGGTACCATGTTCATTTTGCACGCTTCAATCTCTGAATACTTAATCTTCTTTGGAAGTGCTGTGGGTACTGAAGGTCACTCTGGTATCCATTTTGCTGACGACTACTTTACTATCTTAAAAGGTGAACAAAGAGCTGCTTTACCAGGTGCTTTGTATCCTGAAGTTTACCATGCAGGTGATACTCACTGGATGAAGAAAGGTGAAGCCAAACAATATGCTATGCCATCTGGATCATTCGCCTTAGAATTGGCGCAAGGCTGGATTCCTGCTATGTTACCATTTGGCTTCCTAGATACTTGCTCTTCTACTTTGGATTTCTACGCGTTCTACAGAACTACTTACTTGACTGCTAAAGATATGATCAAACATTTGATCCGTGGTAAATTTTAAAGAGCTAAAACGAAACTTTTTCCAATGATTGACTACTAGAATGCACCATTAAACTGTGTTATACATGTGTTTTTATTATACATCCCTTACTGTACGACTTCGGTGAGCTATCAAATCATGTCCTACGCGTTTATAGCTGAGCAGCTGCAGCAGCTGCACTTCATAGCTTCGCGAAATTTTGATGTTCAGCGCCTGCTGTAACTGCCATAATTATTTGGTAGACATTTTTTCAAACATCAAAAGATTTGTACGGCCAATTCACGGAAATAAAAAACCATAACGCTCTCTTTGCTTTGGCTTTGGGTGTACCATTAGAAGAAATCAACAAATCCTCAACATCAGAGAGTTTTAGCTTCGCATAGTATACAAATGAGCAATTTGAGACACTCACACACTCCGTCAATACGACTGGATTCAATAGAACCAACAGACCCAGAACAGAAATGGAGGGATGCAGAAGCATTGATAGAAGAACTACGAAGCTTGGAATTACTACCACTGGTGCTAGATATTGTCGAGGATGTAAATTCTGGGAGGTTACTACCCAAGGATGTTGATAATGCTGCTGGTACAATCCGTGTTAGAATAAACAAAGCTAGAGAAATTCTACGAAACGTTCATGGATTGTCAGAGACACCTGATGAGAGAGCAGCAAGAGTTGAGAGACTAACAAGAAATATTTCCAGCAAACAAGCGTCGCTGTCAAAATTTAGGGCACTGGTCTCCAAAAGATTGAATTTGCCTGAACCTGAACCCCACTCTGAGGTTACAATCACTGAAAGCAAGACCCAAACTACGAATAATGAAACCCCTGCATCCAGTATTGATGTCACTGATACGTCTAAACCATTAGATTCTGCTGAAGTCAATGCCCCTATGCCACCAACTACAGCCGTCCCCTCTCCACAACAATCAGGTGAATCAGAAAGCGCTCAATTGCTCGATATGAACCCAAGTTCGCCAAAACAACCTGAGAATGACATAGATGGTGACATCACAATGTCTTGAGTACATAAATAGACCTACGGTTCCATGAATATCCCATGTTTATTTGAAAGATGGCTTGTTGTAGCTCGAATATGTCCATTCTGCGTTAACCGATTTCCGGGTAACAAAGTTCTGATATTTTTTTCCGTTGTCGAAAATTTGTGGAAAAAAACCATCGAAATCGTGAAGTGAGAGACCAAAAGCGATTGACTGTTTCATTCATAACTTGACCTGAAAAACCACTAGTCTGATAAAAAAGGCACTTTTCACGTCATGTCACAACCAACTCCATTACCTTTGGGTGACATTTCCAAAATTTCAGCTTTACCAAACTTCGCCCCAGAAAAAGTTAGCTCCTCATCATTCTGGTCATCAAACCCAATCTTTTCATTCTTGAACGATTCCTATAGAAACATTTATGAACATCGTCGTTCTTTGAACTTGACCAATCCAGGTACCATTGAAAACTTAAACAAAGAAGTGAGCAGAGATGTCTTCTTAAACCAATACTTCTTCACTGGTTTGAGAGCCGATTTGAACAAGGCCTTCAGTTTAAATCCAGCTTTCCAAACATCACACACATTTTCTCTTGGCTCTCAATCAATTCCACCATATGCATTCAGCGCTCTATATGCTACTGAAAACTTTTTTGCCCAAGGTAATGTTGACAATGACTTCTCATTGAGTGCCAGATTGAACTACAGTTGGGATAAACAAAATGTCTCCAAAGCTACCTTACAAATTGTTCAAAATCAACCAACCATGTTACAGTTAGAACAAGATTACCAAGCTTCTGACTTTTCCATCAATTTAAAAGCATTAAACCCATCTTTCTTAGATGATGGTAAATTTTCTGGTGTTGCCGTTGGTTCTATTCTACAATCGATCACTCCAAACTTTGCTGTTGGTTTAGAAACTGTCTACTCCGCTCAACCAACTATGCCAGGTGATGCTGCTGTCTCTTATGTTGCTCGTTATAACAGTGGTAAATGGATTGCTTCAGCTCAACTGCAAGCTCAAGGATCTGTCATTGCCTCCTTCTGGAGAAAAGTTGCTGATAACGTTGAAGCTGGTTTAGAAACTACCTTAGCTACTCAAATTGTCCCAGTTGCTGGTGCTGATCCATTATCTGGTCAACCAGCTTTTGAAGCTCAAACAGATGCTACCACCACCATTGGTGCCAAATACGAATTCCGTCAATCTGTCTTCAGAGGTCAAGTCGATTCCAAGGGTAAAGTTAGTGCTTTCTTAGAAAGAAGAATCTTACCAACAGTCTCCGTTCTTTTCGCTGGTGAAATTGATCAAGCCAAATCTGCTTCTAAAATTGGTGTTGGTTTGACTTTTGAAACTGCTGGTAGTGAACAATTGGCTTTGATGCAACAAGGTTTGGTTGATGCTAACGGAAACCCAGTCCCAGGTGCCCCACAAATCTAATGACCTTATTTCTTTAAAATGAACCTTTTTTATACTCTGATTTAAGAGCAAACGTTAATCTCATGGTGTTATAATTCTCATGAGGTGTTGTATGAATCTGTACAGTTTGTTTTTATCTATTCTTTTCCCCTTAAATGAAGAGATAATGCTTGTGAATATAATATATATACTGACCTCTAGATTGTGTAACTACAATATTGATCATTGACGTGACTCTTTGATAATCATTCATAAATATTCGTTAAAAGGGTAGTTCAGGGTAATGTCCAAGTCTTGCCTGTTACTTTTGTGGTGATTGTTCTTTGGCTTTTTTATTGTTTGATTATGCTCAAGTGAAAAAAGATGTCAAGAAATCTCTGAATCCTGGTTCCTTTTCCCTAGTGCTGGTGTCTTCATCCTTCAGTATGTTATAAACATCATAAGAACTAAATCTCAAGTTGCTGCTAGTTTTCAAACTCGAAGGCTTGCCTTTGAAAAATGGTTCAGTCACGATTCTTTTATCTTTCAGTTTTGTATCCCTTGGTGAACCAAAACTGGTATTCGGGTTCACATTTAACGATATGTAGCGTCTCGTATTCGGGGTAGAAGAGCTGAATGGTTCGTCTTCAGGATCCATCCAACTTGTCTCTGACTGATAAAGCGACGTGGATCGTGATGATCTAGACCTGGTCTTGGGTATAGACAGAACTGAGTCACGTTGAGATTTATCATAATAGTAGAGCGGGGATGATATATCAGCATCATTTGGAGACACTAACACCGTACCATTGGACTGTGTTTCCTCTATAGAGTCCAGTGATAGTGATGGGTATGCTGTATAATATTGGGTAGTCTCTAACTCTTTGATGAACCCGTCCAGTTCTATATCCAATGATGATGCATTTGAAAGTGTTCGCTGCTTTTCTGTCGGCAATGTTTCCAGATTTGTTGTAGTACCGTTGAATTCTTCCACATAGGTGCTGGAGTCTGACTCAAGTGCAAAACACGCAACATCAGTCGTAATTGAGGATACAGAGACACTTGATCTGTTGTCAAAAGTCTTCAGATCTTTGACTTCCTCATTTGTGATTCGAGCTGCAGGTCTTGATTTAGGCTTTGATTTTGACTCCGAGTTGATGTATAGATTCCTGAAATGACATATGCCTTTGAACGCATCTTCTAATGCTTTTATTATGGGCTGATCTTCCGACTCAATGACTATTCTCCAGTATCTTTCAGGATTTGATAGGGGTATAATGAACTGGTTGGGCGATATTTTGAGCACCTTCAATCTAGGTAATATGGGGTAAACAACTGATCCACATTGTAGATAGCTCACCCTCTTCTGGTGCAACTGATATATCTCAAACTTTCCATGACCAAGCAGTCTTCCTTGTAGCTTATCGTTCTCTTCCATCGTCTCAGATATGTTCTCGAACGACAGGATCCTAGCTTTTCTGAACTGAAACAGGGTTATTCTTGCTTCTGGGTCATCAGCCTCAGGTTCCAGATCGTCAACTTCAGGTTGTGGTTTTTGTGATGTGGATAGCGAGACTGAAGACCCGTTGGATTGAGGTGAAAGCATATCATTACTGGAAGATGTAGGGCCAAGGTTGTTGCTTGTCTTTCTAGCCAATGCTCTCTTCCTTGGGGTCAATGATTGCAAGCCGGAATCAATAGACACGGGCCTCAGAAGTTTTCTGGTATTTGATATATCTACCACATCATCTGGATTCGAGCTCTTCGAATTGACGGAGCTCGATGGTAGAAAACAGCTGTCATTCATCGATGTGATTGTCTTCGCTGTGGGTGCTTGAGTCACTACAGGACTCGTTGACTGAATCATCTAAGCAATATGTGAAGCAAGAGGTGGAGCAACTGGTATTTCAGTAGTAGTGACACCTGACTGCTATTTGTTGAAGCAACTGGCAATGGCAAGGAAATTATGGCGCAAAGGGTGCGTAAAAGTGGCTGCTCTTGTTTACGATTGATTGTTTATGTTTTGCTTTGAACCTTTTCCACTATCAGAAAGTAGAAACTCCGAGGGCGTGTACCGAGTTCCGGGTATTCCCTAGTCACGTGTTGAGCTTCTCTATACACTAGTGGCCTGATAAAGAAGTTGAATGTAGCTCTTTGTGCTCCCTGAACGTAGAGAGAGCTTCAATAGATTGGATCTCACTGGTGTCTGCCTTCGAAATCATCAATAACCCATCATTTTTCATTTTAGTAGCTGATTTGTCAGATTTCCCAACAACGGCAGCGTGAATTTCCCATAAGATCACCACTTCAGACAACTGACCAGCAAGCAACGTAACCAGGAGACTAATCAAAAACTTGAGTTGATATAAGAGCATTGCACGAAAGTTTGTTAATCCTCTTACACATACAGCCATGTTGCAATTGACCAGATCCATCACAGCCAGCTCCCTCAAAATGTCTAGAGCCTTCACCACTGCTAAGTCAATCATATACTCTGACCATGGGGATCCGAAGGAAGTGATTCAAGTTCACACTCACAACATCCCAGATCCAGAGAACGACCAAATAGTATTGAAGACATTGGCTTTCCCAATCAATCCTAGTGATATCAATCAATTGGAGGGTGTCTATCCTTCAAAGCCGGAGAAGACTCTTCAATATGGTACAAAGGAGCCAAGTGCTATTGCTGGTAATGAAGGGTTATTTGAAGTTGTTAAAACAGGTTCAAAAGTCACCAAATTCTCAGTGGGTGATCATGTCATTCCCCTACACTCAAACTTTGGTACCTGGACTTCTCATAATGTTTCTGTTGAATCTCAATTGATCGGTATCCCAAAAGACATCTCGGTTGTGAAGGGTGCAACCATCAGTGTGAATCCAGTGACTGCTTACCAGTTGGTTAATAATTATGGGTTATCTAAGGGAGATTGGTTGATTCAGAACGCTGGTACATCTGCTGTTTCTCAATTGGTGGCTCAAGTTGCCAAAGCCAAAGGTATCAACGTTTTAAGCGTCATCAGAAACCGTCCTAACTTACAAGAAACTATTGATAAGTTGGTCAAACAAGGTGCTTCTAAAGTTATCACAGAAGAGCAGAATGGTGATCGTGATGTTGGGAAAGAAATTTCCAAGTTAGTTGGAGATAAATTGAAATTAGCTCTCAATTCCGTTGGTGGTAAATCAAGTGCCAATATTGCGAGAAAGCTGGCTCCAAACTCTACTATGATAACCTACGGTGGGATGTCAAGACAACCTGTTACTCTACCAACCTCGTTATTTATCTTTAAACAGTTGAAATCAATAGGTTACTGGGTCACTGAGAACACCAAACATGATCCTGAAACCAAGATTAAAGACATCGAAGCCATTGTGAAATTGTATCAGAATGGTGAATTGGAAGAGTTGACAGTCAATGAAACTGTCTGGAAATTTGACGAATTCACAGACGAACAGATCAAACAACTTGTCAAAGATGCTCTTGACAACAGCTCAAAGGGAAAACAGTTGATCAAGATTGAGTGAGTATTACTCACATATGATACACCATATATACAATAAATTTATGATCACCACCGGTCTCCTTTCATTTGTTAAATGGCTATACGTCACTCACTCGATTTAGTAACTCGTAAGCGTCCCGGGAAAAGAACTTTGCGTTATCGAAAAAATCAGGAAACTTTTCACGCACTTGTAGCCAACGACCACAAAATCACCAAAAAGGACCCTTGGACTTGAAGCACACCATATTGGTTGACCATGGCTAGTGAGATATTCAGCTTGAAGGTGTTTTTCATCTTGCTGAGAGAGACGTTTGAAAGCGCCATCATCATCTCAATTTTATTGTCTTTCTTGAAGCAGAATTTTCATAGAAGGCCATCACAGTCAAGTTCCACTTCCCACCACGATGAGCTGACAGAGGTCGAACCACATCTGATAATAGACCCATCTTTGTACAGATCTCTACAACTTCAGGTCTGGGCAGGTGCTTTTCTTGGTCTTTTCATTTGTTTGCTCATAGGTAGTGTGTTTGTTGCCCTATTCTACTATTTTGGGGAGAACTACTGGTCAAAGTACGAAAAGAACTGGGAAGCTATCTTTAGCGTGCTATCGTCTATCATCATATCTATTATGGGTATTTCCCTACTAAGAATCAACTCCATGCAAAAGAAATGGCAAGTCAAGTTGAGTATGAACATGTCCAAACAATTTGAACATCAACAACAGACGATCGATGACAATGAGGAGGTTATTGTGGAAACAGAGCTGGGTTTGAACTCGATGAAGCAAACGACCAAAAGCTGGAAAATATGGTTCAAGGATTTGACTGAAAAATACTCACTAATGATTCTCCCTATGGTAACTTTACTAAGAGAAGGTCTTGAGGCGATCTTTGTGATCAGTGGTGTGTCAGCATCTGAGCCACTCACTACTTTACCTCTATCAATGTTTGCAGCAATCACCTTGGGAATAATGATTGGTGTTTCTTTATACAAAGGTGGGAATAAGATGAGGTTACAGATTTTCTTGATTGGGTCTACCTGTTTTCTTTACATGGTCTCAGCAGGGTTGATGTCTCGTGGAGTGTGGTTCTTCGAATTGGATAGGTATGTTCAAAACTGCCATGGCCAGGATATGACTGAAATGGGAAATGGTCCTGGGTCATATGACATAGCCAATACTATATGGCATGTCAACTGTTGCAGTGGTATCAACGATGGTGGCTGGATGCTCTTAAACGCATTGGTTGGGTGGAACAACACTGCAACTTATGGATCTGTGATTAGTTACAACTTATACTGGGTGATTATTGTATGCTTGTTGAAAGTCAAACTATACGAGGAAAAGCACGGTTATTCACCATTACTTCCTATCAGATGGCAATTAAAGAAAATCAGAAAAAGATATGATTTGATTAAATTCAATATCGATAATAATGTCAACTATAAATCAACCGCCCAACTTTATGAAGATGATCTAGGTATTGAGTTGAATGATGATGGAAGGGACCCAACTCCATTTGGAAGCATTGACGATGAAACAGATTCTTCTGCGAGTTTACTACAGTCTCGTGGATCTACTAGAAGTAGGTCTTCTAGATAAACCAAACATAATTCTACGTGAAATGGCCAAGAGCCAAATAAACCCAATGAAGAAGATTTCATTCAGGATACACTAAGATCTGGGGTGAAAGTTTCCAGTTTGGTTCTTGGTTGACATGAAATAAAAACCACAAATGACTTATAGAAACAAAAACCAAAATAATAATCAGCAAATGGGTGAAATGAAACAAAAAATTCCTGTAAAAATCCTCAAGCAATAACTGCATCAATCATGGGTAAAGAAAAAACTGGATTAGTTGACGTGACATAGCAAGCGTTGAGGTGAAGCACGGAAACATTCCCATTGAGGTTCTATGGATGGATGCAAATTAAGTAATTTAACTGATGATTTTCCATGAATCAACAGTGAACACAACTGTCGCTGTGATACAAGCAATGAATTTATCATCTTTTGTGTAGGCTCTGGCATAAACTGTATACTTACCTGGAGGAACTTCACCAGGTATTTCCACAGTTTTGGATAATTTGTACTCACCAGCTTCCAAAGGACAAGCCAAATCTACTTCACCAACTTCTGAACACAAATCATAAGTCTGTGAGATTAATTTAATGTAACCATATCTGACATCGACGTCAACGTAAGCACCTTCTTCAATGCGTTCAGATAGATATCCAATAGCATTGACTGTTAGATTAGCACCACGTTGTGGAGGGTTTGGGTCTAATTTGACCAAATCAATAGTCAATAGTTGCTTCTCGGTTATATCACAGATTGAAACAGGAGAATCACCTGGCACTGGTTTTTCACCTGGTAGGGTTTTTGAAGTTATAGGGGATTGGTTATCTTGGGATGCAGCAAACAATGATAAAGATAGAACATTGGTTATCAAAAGAGTACTTAAGAGGATGGATTTTAGAGAAACCATCTTTGATATTGGTGTATTTGTTAGAGCTATATTCGTTCAAAGACGCACGAAAGAGATGGTTTGAGAGTGGTCTGTTAAGTGTCTCTTTTGAGGTGGTTTTTTTGGTTGTTATTCCTTAATTGCTCTTTTCTTTTTTGTGATTGCGGCGCGTACCAGAGTCTGATAGGTCACGTGCTCTTACAGCTCTTGGAGTGCCGCGAAAGTGCAAAAACGATTATCTAAAGAGTGGCCACACTATTGGCTGTTTGGCTGTTCCCACCCGTTGATGAATAGACTGGTTCAGTTGAGTCGTCATTTATCGCATAATCTCACGCTGTTCAGAATGTCATCCACAGCTGCTGCTTCTTCAATTGATCTTTCAAGCTTTTATGCTGATCAAAAAGCCCCAATTGTGTCATTGACCGCTAAATCATACTTTGATCAACTTACTGAAAAGGAGAAATTGTATGCCCACTATTTCTCCAAAGCTGGTCATTTGGGTACCAGAATCGTTCTAAGACAAGTGTCTCATGAATCAGAGCAGATCTTTGATCTAATCATCAAAATTCACACAAATCTAGAAGGAGATTATTCAAGATTGAACATTGATGAAGATTCTAAAAAAGGTTACTTGGAATATGCCTCTCAGTTTTTGAGTAACTTGGGGAACTATAAGTCATTTGGTGATAAGAAATTTATTCCAAGAATCCCAGTTGAAGTTTTTGAGAAGATTGTCACAGAATCTGGTGTTCCAGTTAGAGATTTTGAACCAATCAAAGAGAGACTGTACTCTATAAATGAGAAATCTGCTTTATTGGGTTTCCCAAGTGATGGTCATGTTTCAGGGTACTACTTTGGTAAAGTTTCTAAAGCTAACATCGACAAGATAAAAGAAATTCTTTCTGCTCATAAAGTTTACTTTGAGAACGTTAGAATTAAAAAGTTGAGTGAGACTGAGTTCATAGTTTCTGTTGCATCTGAGTACATCACCAACAAAACCACTTATCCAAACAAGATTGAGGCTGATGGTATTACCATTGAGTTGGAATTCGGGGATCATGCTATTGAATTCAGCTCCATCAATACATATTTGAAAGAAGCTAAGAAGCACGCTGCAAACGAGACTCAAGTTAAGATGATTGAGTCATATATCGAGTCATTCGAGACTGGGTCCATTGAGGCTCACAAAGAATCTCAAAAATATTGGGTTAAAGATATCTCGCCAGTCATTGAGACCAATATTGGTTTCATTGAGACTTACAGAGAACCGGGTGGTGTTGCTGGTGAATGGGAAGCTTTAATCTCAATTCAGAATAAAGAACGTACCAAGAAGTTTCAAGAATTGGTTGAAAAGGCTGAAAACTTCATTTCATTATTACCATGGACCGCGGAATATGAGAAGGATAAATTCCAAGCTCCTGATTTCACATCTTTAGAAGTTTTGACTTTTGCTGGGTCTGGAATTCCAGCAGGTATTAATATCCCAAACTATGATGACATTAGATTAAACATCGGTTTTAAGAATGTCTCCTTGGGAAACATTTTGAATGCCAAATCAGGTAATGAACCAATCACTTTTATCGATGAAAAAGATAATGAAGTTTTCAACAAGTACCGTAATGACTCTTTCGAAGTTCAAGTTGGTATTCATGAATTGCTAGGTCATGGTTCTGGTAAACTATTAAGTGAATTACATGATGGTTCCTTCAATTATGACCATGAAAACCCACCATTGGGACTGGATGGTAAACCAGTTAAGACGTATTACAAAAAGGGTGAAACCTGGGGTTCAAAATTTGGTTCTTTAGCTGGTGCTTATGAAGAATGCAGAGCTGAAGTGATTGCTATGTATTTGATCACTAATGCTGAACTGTTGAAAATTTTTGGATTCTCAGACAAAGAGGATCAAGATGGTATCATCTATTCTGGCTTCTTACAAATGGCTAGGGCTGGTTTATTAGCTTTGGAATTCTGGGATCCAGCATCTAAGAAATGGGGACAACCTCATATGCAAGCCAGATATTCAATCTTGAAGACATTCTTGATCTCAGGCCTCGCAAAGCTTCACCATACCAAACCAGATTTCTCAGATCTTTACGTCTCAATCGATAAATCAAAGATTGAAACCATTGGTCATGAAGCTATCAAGGATTATTTGAGACATTTACATATTTATAAGGCATCTGGTGATTTCGAAAACGGTTCTGCCTATTTCATCGATAGATCGAGTGTTGGACCTGAGTTAGCACAATATAGGGATGCAGTTTTGAAAGCAAGACTTCCAAGAAAACAATTCATTCAAGCTAATACTGGTATTATCGGTGGAAAAGTTGTCTTGAGAGAATATGAGGAGTCTGAAATTGGTATGATTCAGAGCTTTGCGGAAAGAGAAGTTTGAGATCGTTCCTTTCTCAATCGTCGGATTCTGAATGAGTCTTCGTCCATTCATGTCGCATCTGTAACCTACGACTGATGTATACTGGATCGCTTACAACAATACAAGCATTAAGTAACTGGAGCAAAGTACTTTATCAGGCTGCCCTAAAGTGCTATATCTTAGAACAATAACCAACTATTAACTCTCAATCTGATGTGATCTTCTCTATTCAATAATCTAGATTCGGTGTGGGTTTGCTCACTTTCGAAAGTAGTTTTTTTATCTCCTGTCTTTTCTCGTGGGAAGTGACTACCGAGCTCAGCGATTCTTGATCACTAGATTCTTGGTCTGTACTTGGGGGTTGTGGTTGTGACTGTTGTTGTGCGCTTCTTTGACCTCCATGAATTGTCCCAGGCCTTTCATTTGCATTATGTATCTTCCTAAATAAAGTTTCATAGTACTGGAGCTTTGATTCTAGTTTCTTCAATCTCATCGCTTGACCATCGTTGATTCTTTGTAAGGCATTGACAGAAGACTGATTCTTTTGAAAATTATTATACTTTGTGGATAGGGCCCAATAGTCTTTCACAACCAATGATACAGCTTCCTGAATGAATAGGGCAGCATCACTCAATTGGCTCAAATTTTTTTCTTCATCATTACTTCCATCGGAAACGTTAACTTGTAACCCATCTCTAATCGTGGAAAGGGACACGTCATCAATGATTCCCTGGAATTCCCTGACAAGGTTGACAGAGAGTGAAGTCAACGTTCGTTTCAACTCCTGTTTGGTAGCACCACTATTTAGGATATCTGATCTCAAGGAACGGTTACTTTCTTGAGCATCTTGTAAGTTTTTCGAAATATTCTGTGTTCTTTTCTCAAGAAGCGAGACTTCTGTAAATTTGTCACTTAACTTCGATCTTGTATCTTTGAGTTCGTTCGATAAGAGCAACTCGACTTCTTTCAAACGGTGCAACTCCCTCTTCTGCTCCTTCAATTCCTCATCTTTCTTGAAGTCGCTAGCTCTATGAGTCTTCTGAAGAGTATCTAATTCCTGGTTTACCTGGTTCAATTTTATCTGATTTGCTTCCAATGTTTCTTGTAGTTGGTCCCGTTGCTTCAAGACTTTGGTCTTGGTATTGTCAAGCTCCCTGAACTGAGTATTCTGGGTCTCGATTTGTGTCTCTGCTTCCCTCAAAAGCTCTATTTGATCCTTGATTATTTGGTCCTGCTCCTTCAACTTTGACTCTACTGCATCTTTTTGCAGCTCTAAACTTTTGTTCCTCTCCAAAGTCTCAAAAAGTTTCAAGTGAGAGGTTTCAAGGTCAACTTTCAGTCCTGAATAGCTAGACTCCAAGGACTTCAACAGGTTCTGGTATCGCTCCCTCTCTGCATGTGAATGTTGGATCGCTTCTTCACAGTCCTTCAATTTGATTTCGTTCTCTTGATGCTCATGGTTGGATCTTCTCAATAGCTCCTCCAAGTGGAGGTTCTCTTGTTTGACAGCTTGTATCTTTGAAGAGAGTTCACTTCTTTCCTTTTCTAGCTCTTCATTCTTGGAGCTGTTCAAGGCCGACTGTTCTTTCCAGACCAAGCATTGACTTAAGATGGCTTTCAAAGTATCATAGACTGATCCTCTGGAATGAGGACTTTTACCTGCACTGATCTGAACCGAATTTGCAGCCGTGGTAGAATCCACATCCCTACTCAACTGCATTTCGAGTTCCAGTTCCTGTGACCCTCCAGCACCAAAACAGCTCTGGAGCACATTATAGCCAGTTAACTCGTCCTTGTAACGATAAACTAAGGAAGAAATCTGCGCAATGAACATCTCTTTAGAGTCGGCATCCTGTTGCACCTTGTTTAATAACAATGACTGACCTCTCAGTTTCTCTTCCATCTCTCTATTGGTTTCCCTTTCAAACGAAATTGTTCTAGCTTGTGAGGAAACTCTATTTTCGTATCTGGAACACTCATTCTTCAAATTGTCAACCTCAATCAACAAATCATGGACCTTCGCCTTCTGCTGATGTTCTACATGGTTTTTCTCCAATAACAGATTCTCCTGATCTTTCAATACCTTAGTGTTCTTGATAAGCTGAACCTTCAAACCACTCAACTTTCTTGAGCATTCATTTGAAAGATTTTCGCCCAACTCTAACATCTCTTCCATCTCCAACTCATCAAAGTGGCTTTCCTTTAAGTTTCCATGATCCATTGCTTTGGATAGCGTGATGACCATTTTCTTCATCATAGACTTAAGCACTGCAGTATTCTGAATCTCACGACTTTTAGTGTTGTCAGCTTCATTTAAAGAGTCAAATAAAGGAATTGTCAAATCGGTCTTAAAGGAATCATCAGGCCCACTATTCGTGGTTATTTCTGGTAAGTCAGGTGGTTGTTGATCTAATATATCAATGTGATCATAGGAAGCTTCCGGTGTTCCATTGCTTGATGATTCAGCGGCGTTGGACTTTTGTAATCTCAAACTGAAAGCCTTCTGATTTGCGCTAGTTCTAAGGGTTTGGTGTGGGGATTTGAGACTCAATTCATTGAACCTTCTAGCAAGTGACATTGCTGTATCATCAGCGTCAAAACCATTAGGAAGATCATTTAGAGAAAATTTTCTCAAAGTTGTTTGATCATATACACTCTCATCACTTTGTTGTCGTTGCTCAGAGATACTCGTGAACGTCTCCAGTGGTGAGGTTCCACTGTTTGAGAAGACACTATTGGAGTTCGTTACATCAGAGATAGCAGACTCAGGAGCATCTCGTTTCAAGGTTTCAATCACTGAAGATCTATGATGTTTGTTTGATTCTTTAGCAGTAGGATTGTGATGATCCTTGGTATCGTTTGAACCTCCATCACCATGAGAATCACCATTGACGGCATCAGCATCATTCCCCAAAGGCTCAATTATATCTGGAAGGATGTATCTTAACTGTTTTTCAGAAAGACTTGGATAATCATTCTCTTGACCCAAGTTTTGAGTCACATCTGGTGTTTCACCATAATCACTAGAAGAAACCCTGACTTTATCATTTTCCTCAAGATTATAGAATCCTTTAGATTTCGATGGGACATCATGTGTTGATCTGCTTCGATGGAATAGTCCGTTCTTCTTCTTCCTGAAATGCATCAACCTCCTTCTCTGTTCAGCTGGTACATGAGTTTCCCAATCGTTGAACCTGACAGACTTCTTTCCATCATTGACGCCTCCATTTGCTTTGGCAGGACCAACTGCAGCATAACTTTGAGGAGAGGCACCTGGTAGAAGCTTCTCAATCACAGATGAAGTTGGAGGATGCCGATATATGGATTTCAATTTTGTTCTTTTCAAGGGAGATGTATTTGTACTAACAGCCTTGGGTTTACCAAACTCAAAAAACCCAGAACTAAGTATGGCTGAGCTTCTTGGTCTTGATTCATAGTCGAGTGTTCTCATCGAGTTCAAGATATCGTCAACGCTTGAATCATCAGAGCCGCGGTTGTTGTTCTTGCTCGTGTCCTCATGATGGCGCTTATTGTCACTTTGATGTTGGTTCTCAAAAGATAAATCGGATGAAGACGAAGAAGAAACAGAGGAATCTTGAGATGAGGAGAAGGAAGAGGTTGGCTGGTTTATGCTTTGACTGTTCATGATTTTTGGGCCATTCGAATAGCAGGGAAATGGCTGTGAATCAAATAGGATATGTTACTAGGACCCCTTTGATTAAGGAATGCAATATGAGGTGAGCGACCTGATTTATGGGAGATTCATATATGATACACATCATAATTACTGGTGGATTGTCTTGTTATTCATGAAAGCACCAAATGTTTTTGAATCGTCGTTTTTGTGGTTTCTTTCATATTTTATAAGGATATAATTTTGCTCCAGTTGTTGCTCAGGCTACAACTCAATGAAATTTAGGCTAGAGAAAATCATAAATTGGAATACCCTTGGAGCATTTCCTTCTTCAAGTTCAGTTCACTCAACGGTCACAGTAGCACCACACTTCAACGATGTCAAGTTAAGCATCGCTTACTTACTTAACTTGCTGTTTACCCGTTTGTGGTTACCCTGTGTAGGTGCTTGCCATGAACTCGGCGTGGGTCCACCACTCACCAGGAACAAATCACAACTCTCAAATTCCTTCCATGTTACTGCAAGTGAAGCGACGTCACGGTGAATGCTGTGCCTGGTAGCCTTCTCTAAGGTAAATCGCTCGTCAAGCATCTCCAGTTGCCGGCCACTTGACCAGTGCTAGCAAATAGTAGATCGCACTTCCTGCCTAGGCTCTACCGGGCATCTCTACCTACGAACCATGATCCGTAGGCAAATATAGCCAGTACAAGAATCCGCCCCTCGCTAGAAATCCAAAAAGCATCTGAAATTTACCCTACAAATTGTAGCTTTCTGTTTTCAATCGTGGCAACTTGTATTATAGCAATAGTAACACAATTCCAGGCCAATCTTTCGAATGAAGAGCTGTTTCTCTGATAACCACTTCATAACATTGTCCCTCATGCCCCATTGTCCTTCACCTTTACAATAAGCAGCGAAGATCCGCTAAATACACCAGTCAAAGATCGACAATGGTTTTTCCGAATGCCTCGAATGAAAACAACAGCAGCCAGAACTTCCTTCTTAGAAGAATTCCATAAAGTCAACAGCAAACTCCTCCAGTTCCTTTATTGAAGGGGATCTTCTTCTATCCTAACACTCTATATCATCAATAGCATGATGAACCTTTGAAAAGAAGATGAAGCATAAAATTGACAAAAAATAATGGCACATGAGACCAAACAACAGGAAGAAATAAAATAAATAGAAACACAGTGTGGTAAACTTATAATACAGCAAATGAGATCTTTTAGATCATGACAAAATGGGCAAGACAGAAACAAATGCCGGTGGTAAACAATGTGAAACATAAACTGAGACAAGATATCCAACTGAACACACATGAAACATAGACACTTGTGCATTCTTCTTTTTGGCGAGATGAAACTCATTGATAGTTGTTGGAGTATCCTGAAGCAGTTATAGGTCCATCTTCAGTTCGATGTGAAGGATAAACACCGTATTGTTGATTAGCTGGAACACCAACATATAGTTGTGATGGTAAAGGTTGCTGTTGTTGTTGCTGCTGCTGCTGCTGCTGTTGTTGTTGTTGTTGTTGAACATAAAATTGACTATTGTATGGGTCAACATATCTCCTGTTGGTATCACTAATCTGTCCAGTTGTGACGTATGACCCAGGTGGAAGAGAAGCAACTGGTGTTCCTTGAGTTTGGTATTGAGAGTCCAGGTTCTGATAAACAAGGTTTTGCGGTGGTGGTGGTGGTGGAATTAGTGATTGTGGCTGTCCTGTATACTGTACCTGGGAGAAATTGGAACTTGGGTTTGCAATGGCTCCAGGTAATTGATATATTGCTGAATATTGGTTGTATCCAGTCATCCCTTGTGCGACTCCCTGAGATTGTGCTTGGATGTATTGACCAGGTTGTCCATATTGATTTATTCCACCCACTGAGGTGCTCGGATACCTAGCCATTGAGCCATCATACCCATTATAGACACCACTCAGCGCTAGACCGTCATGCGGGAATCCCATTCTGGTGTTGGCAGCTGGTTGGAAAGTTGATGGTTTAGGAAAGATCTGTTCGGATTGATCACTTTGGCTGTTAGACATTGCTTGAACTGATTCTTCAATCTGTTTCACTTCTTCAACAGTTGGTAAAGCCATCTTTGAGATCAAGTCACTGTGACCTTCTTCATTCAGTTCTTTCAATGCTTCCTCCCAATCAAATGCAACAATGATACTTCTATCTATCCTGTTCATATTCAAGAATCCTCTTGATAAATCTCTCTTGAAGATCCTAGTTTCACAGTAAATGGCACAACAAACAGATTTTGGAATCAAATAAATTCTCATATCAGATTTATACCTTGGTCTTGCTACTCTTTTTTTCAAAAAAGTGGGTGTTGGTCTATCACCAATCGAACCAATTGACTCCTGATAAAACTCTTTGTTCATTTCAACAGTTTGAAAATCTTCTTCATCATCATCATTCAGATATAAGTGACCAGGCATTGCAGTTTCAATCTTCAGTAATACAGACCCACCAACCTCTGTTGCGGCAGCTCTTGTCACTCTGATCAAAGAATAATCAGTCAAACCAAACATAGCATGGACAGCATCATCAATTGAGGTGAATTCTGGGATGTTTGAATGTTTATTTGGGCTCATGGATGGACCGTCTAAAAATCTGACTGTTTGAACATTCAGCAAAGATGAAAATCCAGAAATTATATTTCTCGTTGATAACTCTTCGATAGTCTTAGCTTCTTGTTCTTTCCCACCCTCAGTGCTATATTTGATCACCTTCAATGGTTTTCTCAGATTGTCGGATACCAGAATTGAATAAAGTATACCTAGGGTTGGAACTAGCGTCAAACGAACTCTTGTCTCTTTTGATAACGGTCTTCCTTGAGGTCTTGAAAGGTTGAGACTTCGTTTATTACCAGGCTTCTCTTTGTTGTTTCTGCTACTTGCTCTTCTTCTAGCTAGCTTGACAAAGTTTTTTTCATCATATGAAGACTGGGTGGATGTTGTTGTTGTTGTTTTATCTGAACTTGCCGTGGACATATTACTGGATGAAGAAGATTCGGATGCAACTGGAGGCCTTTGAAAGTTCGTATCTGATGGATGTGCTCCAAGTTGGCCATAACTAGCGAGGGATGAAGACGAATGAAGATCGTGATGGTGTGAGGGGATAGGATCCAGTTTATGCTCATTGGTGTAGTTTGAAGTGGAGGTGAGATTAGCAGTATCAACTGCTGAATACGCTGAGCTTGATAAATTTTCAGCGCTGGGTAGTTGAAATGGATATGTTTGTTTTGGAATCATGCTGTTTATTTTGCTTGATTGGAAGGTTGTTGATGGAGATAGACCCTGTTGCCTTAGAGATTATATTAATCAATAACTGTTGGAAAGTGGAATTAAGTGATAAAAAGCGAAGGTCTGCTCGTGCAATTGATTCTATCAGAATGAATGTTAAATCCCTGTAACGATCCAAGCTATGGGGCGTTTGATGGTGATCAATTCTCTTGTCGTCAAAAAGTGAACAATGAATGGGGAATCAAACAATGAAAGTAAACAAAAACAAAAATAGAAAAAAAAAAACCGTGGATGACTTTGATATCTAAGGCTGTGGGATGAACTAGAGTCTCTTTATTAGAGGGCCACTCTGATGAAGCCTAATGGGTTGTGTGGGAGTTGGTATTTCCTGAAGTCTCAAGAGTGGGCACCAAGCACTAATTTATAACTCTAGAATGATCTGGACTAGTTTATAACTCTAGAATTATTTGGAACTGGGAAGGTCTTAACTGAAGAATTCCGCGATCTGGAGGTGTGCACTCTGGTATATGAAAGACGCTTATAACAGATGGTCTTTTGCCTTGACTAACTAATTGTGGATCGACGATGGAAAACTGAGATTGAAATTGTGAATGAAAATGAAAACAACAATTTAGGCCAACTCTTTGTTTTAAGGTATCCTCTAGCAAAACCAGATTCGATCGAGGTCCTTTTGGGCTGGGAACAATTCGGGTTCTTGAAAGACTGAAATTGTGGGAGCTAGGAAACACTTTTACGAATGATTTACTGAAACAGCTGGCCATAGACCAAATTCATTGAACCGAAGGACAAACCAAAAAAGCCTTTCAATTCAATGGCTATTTTGATGCCTACTGAATATTGGATGTGCCTCTGTATGTTTCCAAGTGCCACCAGCTGGAAGTATTATCTGAAGCTTGTCTTATATCTATCAAAGACCACTTCTTCAACTGAGGTTGAGATGTTGGTGAATTGATATTGACTGGTGATGGTATGGAGATCACTCCGGCGAAATTATTGATATTTCTCTGTATGTCTCGCCTCTGCAAAAGATGTGCAGTTGTGTGTCTGTTGCTGCTTGATGGGGAGTTTGGGGTCCTATTAGAATTTTGACAAGGAAGCTTAGCTGATAAATGACGGTGAAGATTATTGATATTGGTTCTTTCCTTGGACTGGTATGTCTTTTTTATTCTTGTTGATTTTGGCTTCCGAGTCTCAACTTGAAGTCTTCTAAGAGCAGCTCAGCTCAGTTATTTATATATGAAGTCTCAATTAAAGAAAATGATATTGATGAAACGAGACACCATGAAACCAATGCAAGCTAGTCCATCCACCAATGAATGGTCTGTTGCAGCTGCTGCTCATGCTAATTATAGTGGTGGGCTCGGTACTCCCGCTGAAATAGAGTACTAAATTTTACAGCGTCGGTTTGGTGTTTCTGGAAAATAGGAAAAGAAAAAAAAAATCCAATGTGCTGTCAGCTGCGGCCAAAAAACTACGGGGACCCATTTATCTTGAATTGGAGCTATGCAAACTTCAGGAGGTAACTAAATGGTGTAAGATCATGCAGCTGAGTCCCTTACTCCCACCCGCTAGTTAACACCTAGTAGTTAGCCGTGGTTTACTAGCAGTCAGATCACTAAAAAATGGGTCTGGGTCGATTGTTGAGGTTGCTGATGGTATGCCTGAAGATCTACGCAGAGGGGTTCACCTGATTTATTGAGCAATTTCGAACGCCTTCCACTCAAAAAAAACCATAAATTGCTTAATATTTTTTTTGTTCCAGAATCCAGGGCAAGAAAGCTTCTGTAAGGTTTTTTTTTCTTTTTTTTTCTGCGAACCTTTTTCTGACACATTTTAGTTTGGTCCTTAAATAGGACGTTTTCTTGCATTAACGTTGTGTGTTCAAAAAACTAAGTCCAACGCTCTACTTTATTTGGAGAAAGTCTAGGGAATGGGGATAAGGTCTCAAGACCAGGAGTAAAGGCTCTTACTCTTCGTTAAACGTGTACGTGCTGAATTGAACCGTGGTATTGGATTGCTTTCTCAACATTGGCCTCCTCTTCTTTTAAGTGGTTGTCCCGCCTGTTTCTGGCCCAGGGTTTATTGGGCTCTAGGCCGCTTTTAAGCAGAAGAAGTGAGAGCCTTGAAATCGTCCACTGATTTTTCTGATGTCCGTGTTTTCTGGAGGCATATAGAAGAATATAGTCAGTACTCAGTAGGGACTTGCTTTTTCTCTTGCTCGCTTATATGTAGATTCACATATCTAGAAAGGCATCTAAAAGCTACATCAATGTGTTCCTCCTGAAAAGTGGTATTGTTTTCATGTCTGATCCAGATCGGGCTGCGTCCGATACTGACCGCTTATAATAGAATTTAAGGTTTTTAGCCGTCTTCAAAAGTTCAATCTAATTCATCAATGTGATTTTAAGCGCCGCTGATTCATCATATTGTCAATATTCTATTTGTAGTTCACATACTAGTCTGGAAGATTCGTGTTGCAGTAGAAGCCAGTTTTCGAAGTTTCAGCTGGTCTAAGGATTTTAGGGTACGCTTATATTATCATGTAATTTGACACTAGTCGACGTCATGGATAATATCAACTTACATGATATTTATTGATAGTATCAAAACACCAAATATTCATCGAAAATAGTACAAGAGTCGCTACTTAATCTAACCTCTCCTTCTAATGGGCATGAGAGAAGTTTTCCAAGAGCTGACGATGACATATTTTTCTCCTGGGAATACTGCTACAAACTATTCATTTGCTGGTGTCAACGAAGACGTAGAGCTGGTTTGTATCCGGTATTGGTCGTATAGATATAAGCATGAATAATTTTCTGATTTAGTCTTCTTTCCCTTTGCTTTAGACAATAGACTTGGTACTCCGTTAAGCTGTCAAGCACCCTTTGAGATTGACGTATAGTTTGCACTTCGGATTAATCCTCTCTATAATTGTGGTGTCACAGGTCAAAGCTAGGCAATGCTCTTATTAATTAAACTGTGGTACCTGTCACCGTTGATCGTCCTATTTTAGTCCATAGGAGTTGGGAGCCTAAGGGACAGGAGTAGTGGGAACTAACAAACAGTTTATTTATAATTATGAATTCTTTATCTGTAATACCAACAGGTTTGGAAGTCCACGTCTTTATGTGAGATAGCGGTTCAATTCAGTTTGTCCATTCTCACTTGGATTGCTCTCGTGGATGGCCCAAGAAATATGGAGTTTGAGAGTTGACACAATTTCAGATTACTGTGACGTAGAAGTCGACTATCCTCCTTACATAGGTCATTTCTCGAGCAATCTGGCCTAATTTTCGACGAAGATGATTGACTGAACACTGACCATCGACTGTCAAATGTCGAACACACGGAGTCGACGTGCTGAGTAACGTTACTAATGAGTTCAATTGATCTATAACCATCAATCAACTATCAAAACAACATGGATTTCCACCTGGGACTCTCTTGGAATAACGTACTGATTGCTACATCTCATCTCTGTAGTCTGTACCCGGTGTAATAGTGACAGAGTTACTCGAATAACAATCAATCGAAGAAGAAAAACGTTCGGATTTTTAATACGAAATCGTGCATCGAATCTTGCATTCTTTCGGATGTGCTTCAACGAGCATCAGTTCTAAAGGTTTGGAAGGCCCTCGGTCCTACTATGTTTAGAAAGTCAGCTTGAGACGGAATGCTCATTGCTCGTTGCAATATGGAAACTGTCTTCGACCACTTCGTTTTCCTCTTTATTGATTAACATATTCACAGCTGGTAATCTGCACAAGCGCAAGGGAATCTGCACAAGCGCAAGGGGTGAAGTTTGTGGTTTTAGTGAACCTCTCTTATTTACCGCCCTGGATCACGGTGTGCCCCTACCAGGTTTCGGTAGTAGGCTCCGGAACTTGAGCCGAGGCCGGTGGGCACCAGGCGGTTTCGTCGCTGAGCCCTACTCTCGCGAAGGCCCTCAGAACCACTAGGACACCAGCGTCTAGCACAAATATACTTAAATTCAGGTGTCTCATGTCCTATACGGCCATTTTTTGTATTTTAAGCGAGAATATTTACCTTGATAGTCATGCTCTGGTGACAGTTGTATTTTATTTGGACTCCTGAGACTCGTAGCTCCATATTAATGTATTCCAAGTGCAATCTGCCCAAGATCTCAGATCAACGCGTTTTTCCACCACCCAGGATCGATCTCGTGGCTTCGGAATAGTGCAAAACCAGTGATTTCAGTTAACCAGAATATTGTTTGTCAAATTCTGCATCTAATACATGTCTCTCTGGTGTAATTTATGGTTCAATTTGTTGTTTAGGTGATGTAGTTTATTGTTTTTGTGTCAAATTTGTTATATGGCGGATTTTCAAAAGTGAATCCGAAAAAATCAAAAATGGAGATCTAAAGTTTTAAATTTGAAAATTATAATTGAAATGATCCAAAGCTTAATAATTTCTTTTTTTTTGGATAACCAAGGAGTTTCTAGAGATTTTGAATATAGACAAGCCTTCTTATTTTGAGGAACACTATGTTACAAATACAATTCACGATATATCCTTTTCAAACAGGTAAATGTTGACAATATTCATTATATGGTTTTGAGCCCCTCTTTAACTAGCTCCGAAATAAAATTTTCAGAGAAGTGAAGTCGATCAGTGTCAAGTGCACCAACTTCTTCCTGGCTTCATCCTTATAACATGGTTGACACAACGGATACATCTGTCTGTACTGGGTGTAAAACACGAAAACCACTCATCCAATTCGCCAAAAACAAAGTTGGTACATTATTCAAGACATGTACCTCTTGCAGAGATAGAGGAAGAAAAACAGAAAGTACCACTGTCAAATACTTTGAACAACATGAATATGATCTGTTCCTGTCACATCTGAGTGCTGCTGAGATTAACCATGATAGTGTAATTTCATGTATTTATTATGGATCCGTTTTACAGTTTGGTATCGATGTTGATACATTCAATTATATTCAAGATAGTGGAGTGAATAAGATGGACTACAATTACAATTGGGATTCAACTCAACTCAGCAAAATTATTGAAAACATTATCACTACCATTACCTTCCAAACCAATTACCATTTCGTATCGACATCAGGTGCTAAACTTACAAGAGGAGATACAGTCAGAACTTATACTTTTAAATGTCATCAAGACATTGCTACTGGCAACAAAAAATCTCAGAATTCTGATAGTTCCAATCCAAAACGTCAGAAATTGGCCAATATACCTGCTAGAATACACCATCAACACATCAAGGTCCAAGATTGTAAATCATCAATCCAAATCGCAATTGATCTGTCAAACGGCAATACAACAGTCAGATACAGTCATATTCACAATCATACTCCAGAAGTGAGAACTTTGACAGAGTCCTTGATAAGTCCCTCCATCCTCAAAGTTATTGACGAAAGCATATGCTCTAAGGCCAGTGCTGAATCAACGTTGGATAGAGTCATGAGTATGTGTAATGAAGGTGATGTCGGTGAAGGTAACTCTGCTAAATTTTTTTCCCTAAATAAAACCAACCAACAGCTGATAAAAAAAAGTTACTGCATTTTATCAAAGATAGGTATAGAAAGCAAACTCAAAAAAGCTGGTTCTTAGATAGTGACATCTTCAAGTCAATGAATCTTATCTTGGAACGAGCGCAAATCGAAAATAGTGGTGTGCAATGGATAAAATTTGAAGGTAGACCAGAACTTAGAAAATATGACCAAAATGATTCTGCAGTTGGCTTCCTGTTGTTACACAATATTAACAGGGTTAAAAATGATGAAAGAACGATGCAACAACTACATTTAATTGAGGACGGAACATTTGGGATGAATAGTAGTTCTTTACAACTATTTTCCGTTATAACGCTCGTAGATCACTCTACGATTCCGCTCGGCTATTTTGTCTGTGGTGATAGTTTTGAGCATAATCACTTTCATTTCCTGAAATCCATAAAAGAGGCATTGGGTCTCAAAAGCACCACAAATCTTGTGTTTATCACGGACAAAGACGTGAAGCAAATCAACGCCGCGCGTGCCGCTTTTGGCACTTCAGTCAAGATACAGATTTGCCCCTGGCATCTTGACCGTGCAATCAAGCGTGGTATGTCAGATGCTAGTAATGCATCGGATGAATTTGTACTTCGAAAATTGGACCAGTTGTCTAGAGGTTACTACGATAATATTAGTCAGGTATTGTCACAAGTTATTGAAAAGATTGATAAAAGTAACTTAAAGAGCGCGTCCTCTGGTGATATGGAGTGGGTGGTCAAGATGATTAGATACTATCGGAATCAGCATCCACTGAAAAAAGGCTCGGTATTCTATGGACTGTCTGCCCAAAGTTGCCAGAGATTGATTGTGAAGACCATTTTGGAAAGATTGGCCGTTAAGAATAATGGTCATCAAATTATCTATTTGTTGAAAAACTGGTTTCAGTGGAAACGATTTATTGAATGGGCTGATGTTGACCCCGATCAAAAGTTGATTCATTCTTATAGTTTGAGTATTGAATCACACTGGTCATTTTTGAAGCACTCTGTATTTACTACCTTCATAAAACCAAGACCTGATTTTTTGGTATATCTTATGCTGGAAGAATTGGTTCCATTAATGGAAAAGCGTATGAATGATCTTTTGGAGAGATCATGGAAATCTTTTGCTGAAATCAAAAGTGGCAGTGGCCCACATTGGAGGTATAATCTATTCCGTGTCTTCAAAAGATTTCAAATAGAGATTTCTAAAGGACAGATCGAAAATGATGACTACATTGTTGATGTTGGTGCATGGTCATGCAATTGTAATACTGCGAACAGCAGAAATTATAACTGTTGTCCTCACCTAGTTCAGAAGTTGGGGTTGGATCTTGAACAATCTTTTGATTTCTTTATGGATGTTGAGCTAGGTGTCAGACCTCCTTTCTTAGTACATCCCGCTATTCAAGGACCTGGATTTGTTTCAGCTAAGGCCTGTGCCTATAATAAGTTTGTTCTTAGTAGTTCGGATGCTATTGAACGTGATTCTGCTGTCGATGTTGTTGTTGATTCTCATGGTATTGATATTGTTGCAGAAGGACAAAGACCGGAAGATACAAACGATGACCTTAGCCTGATGGACCAATCAATCTTGATGAATCGACAAATTGAAATTCATGAGCGTGCGAAATCAATTGTCAATTTGGTTCCTAGCTTCAAAGTGCTAGTTGAGGTATTTGATGATATTCTCAATAAGACGTCTATCAATAACCCCAATCTGGGAAATGATGACCTTGATCTCTTTAATAAACTGGTGAATGCCTTTAGTTTAACAAAGGAGCAAACTTCATTCTTCAAATCTCTTTCCGACTACCAATCCAGAAATGACCAGATTAATGATACAGGTCGTGCTGGGTTACTCAAAACATGGACTCCATCAGATCCAAGAACCAGCTTCAGTGCACATCTTCATGGACAATTGATTGGTTCCTATTATGAAAGAATGAACATTAACAAGCAAATGTCAAAAGAAGTGGACAAGCGCTGGTCATAACTCTCTCTCAGCTTCTCGAATGGCCTAGGAAATATGATTTGTCTTTTGAACCCGGTCTGAATGTTTTTTTAGTTAGTAATTTGTTGGAAACTTCCTCTGTAGAGATGTGTAAACATACCTTCACTCGTCAATCACATTGGGCTATAGAGATTGAAGCAATGCTTAACTCGCTGAACCAAACGAATCAAAACAAAGAAACTCGAATCAGGAGTTGATCTAAAATATCAGTCAGTAGTTGTCTTGATGAAAGCAATTGAGAGTAACTTACTAAATATAACTCATAATGTAGAACGCTGAATGAGGAAACAAAGTTAGTAAACATTCTTCAAGAGAAACAAAACAACTTTAGATTCCAGAAACATCAGGAAGTGGAGATCACTGACGACACAAACTAGAAGCTAGAGGATATATGATCATCCCATAGATGATGAATACTCACGTTTGATTGATCTAAGCAACAATTACAGAAAAATTGAATTGGAATTGATGTTGATTTGAAAAAAGGGAAGAAACGTAAAAGAAAATTTTCATTTTTTCGTTGGATTTGTTTTCTTATTTTGAAGTTTGTTTTGAAATCCACAACCAAAATAGTTGCTACGGTTATAAAAAAACCTGGTAGGGGCACCCCGTGATCCAGGGCGGTAAATAAGAAACCCTTTTTAGTGGGACGTTTATTTTATTTCTGCGCTGCCCTGCCGCCCGGAAATAGTAATGCGGAAACAAAGCTAACAGTAACCGCTTATAACACCCAGACACCTTGGTTCTTGTCAGAACTACGGAAGTGTATGGTGTATGGTGTATAGTGTATACTGGTTCCAGCTTACTTATATGACCGCTTGCCATGGCCAAATGAAAGACTCGAAGACCAATACTAGCTGTCGAGTCTGCCCTCAGATATAAATGATTCTGATAGAGAGTCAACGATCTTATTAATCTCTAACGTCGAGCACCACGTCTGGAATCCCTTTTATGAAATCACTCGTGATGAGTACTCGCTGAATAGACAGCTACAATTTGAATACTAGTAACATTTGCAACTCTTCTCAAATTATATAAACTAGCTGCTAGCTGATCAAAACTACTTTTTAATCATATAAACTGAAAATATCATCAATAATATAATCAATAATATTAAATATATTAGCAATATAGAACTAATATAACATATTTCGATAGTCTCGAAATCGAAATTCTAATATGTGATCAGGGGCTCTCAATTTTTAGTAATTGAATATCGGGAAAAGATTCATATTATATATTTAATATATCTGTAATTCTTCAATAAGTTGGTTGGCGAAACTACTTTCAGCTTTATAATCCTATTATGAACGATTCCTCCATGATATCCTAGTCCACTGAATCAAAAGTGAGGAGAGTTCGAAGTCCTTTTCAGGGTACACACTGTTTTTCACGGATGGAGAAGAAGCGTGGTGTTTGGATGTTGTTATTGTTCAATTTAATGATGGCTCGACTTAAGTGACACTGCCATGAGCCATCTATTCTCGCTTTTGTAGGTTCAAAAAACGGCCTTAATAGCTGGGAAGATTCCCTCGAGAGTCAAGTCCCATGGCAAACAGTCAGATATATTCTCCTGTTTTTCCTTGTATGATCCTACAAGGTTTCAAGTCTGAGCTTGAGTTTCGAGTTTCGAGATTTGACAACGAGTCAGACCGCAGACGTCACAGAGCCTGACGAGTGGCAAATGGCAACTGACAAATGAATACTAGAGAACTAGAGAGCACCTAACACCTACTACCTAGTCTTCCCTAATAAGAGAACGTGCATCCATTGCAGGAATATCGTACCATTGTTGTCTTTCTTCATGTATAAATACGTCCGTCTTGTGTCTCGAGTTTTCGGTACTGGCCACTGGCCAGTGACTTACAGTTACTAGTACATCAGTTTATCATAGACATCACTGCAAGAAAGCCGACTGTGTTGAAAGTTGAGCACTAGAGAGTCCTCTTATTAAACTCACGATCACGATCACGATCACGCCTGCACCTCCAGTTTTTCTCTGTACTGACTTACATCTTCTCAAATCGGATCGGTGATCGTTAAATGACACCACTGTAAAAATTGGATATCATCATGATTCATGATGGTGACCTAGGGGAGCTAGTACGTCGGCTGGTCTGAAATATAACTTAGACAGGTGGCCACTGGCAAGTGGTACTTGCTGGTCGCCTTAGCCCAGTGAAATTATGACTTCTCTGCCGTCATACGCAGCTGCTTATGGGCTAAGGACTACGGACTTTGCCGGCGAATGGTAATGACGACTTTCTCATCGAATTTTGATGGTTGGTTATTCTCGCTAAGTAGCAAATAGACTACTAGCTAGTAGATACTAGCTATATGATGTTCCCAAAACTCAAGAGTTTAAGTCTTTGCAACGACCTAAATTCAAACAGTCATAGACCCAAGGTTTCTTCACGATTATTTGTCATGACTCATGAGTCATGTTGACTTTTTGTGGTCTAAATTACCTCGCTTATTCGACTTGGTCTAAAAGTCCTCTCGTAAGGTACAATAGGAACGCGATCCCACTAAAATTTAAGGTTTCATGGGTTTTCACTGCGGCAATGCTGCTTTCTGGAAGCGGGAGTGGGAGTGGAGGTGGGCGATGGGGCATGGCGGCATGGCCGCATGGGTGGTACTGGAGTGGTGAGTGGTGCCTGTTAAGTCGCCAATCGCCATGTAGTCCGCCTCTAGCCTCACACTCTACTGAGCAATAGCATAGGTGACTGGTGAGTGGTGAGTGGATCTACTGGTAAATGATAAATGGTAGGTTACTAGTTAGTAGTTTCTAGGTATCGTGACCTGGCAATCGCCTTCCATTAGAATAGTGTCTTCCACAGCAAGCCAATTCCACCCGACACCAACCTGAGGAGAGTGAAATGAGAACTCAGGACTAGCAGCAGCTTGCAAAAAAAGAAGTAATTAGTATATTTACAAACTATACCTTGAGCCTTTTAATCTCAAGCTGGGTGGGAATTCTTTGTTTGCTGGATGCTGATGTTGAGCTTTACTGTTGTTTAATTGTTTTATATGCCATTATAACTTGGAAATGAATTAGCTCGCTACACTAAAACCACCTTAGATATAGTCCGGAACTATATTCACACTATTGTCTATCACACATCTCCGTTGGCGCCTCCTCGGTTTCGAATTTCAATTACTAAGTTTACGAAGAGTATACTACTGCTGTGATTGTGCATAAAACACAATCAAGTCTCTAATCTGATCTATTCACTGACGGGCGACGGCCGACGGCCGATGGCCGATGAGACGTGGGATGTGTTTGGGCAGTACAAGCTGCTGCTTCATCCTACACATGTATTTTATGCGTTCTGTGCGCTGTGAAATGCGTGTAGTTCCATCTCCGCTGGGGAGAAGAAGTGACTGGTAACTGGTAAGTGATAAGTGGTAGAGCCTAACAACTGCAGTCTAGAAGTATCAACCATTATTTCGGACCAGTAGTCCAATACGCAGCATTTCTGTTTCATCAACCAGCCGCCAGCTCTGTAGTCTGTACTACTCTGTAGTTTGGAGTTCGTGGTTTGTATTTACTTCGCTTGATATGAAATCGGATTCCATATTCCATGCGCTTGCTGCCTCGGATAATGTAAGCTTACAATACCGAGAACGAATACCACATAATTCACTGTCACAGCCTGCCTTAGTCGCTGCAAGGGCCAAGGAATCGATGGGGTTCAAAACTCACCAAGCTACATGTGATGGGACTCTTTACTCTTTACTATGCAATTAACATTCAGTCATTCCTATCAAGAAGCTATAGCTCTGCTTTCTTCTCCTTTGTAATCATCTCACATTGTTGTCTTAGATTTATCTATCAAGATTTCACCATCGTCATCGTCATCCATTGAAGTAATTGATTGAAAAAATGGTAATCTTAGTATTGCTTGGGCACTACTTCTCTTCTTTGGATCGAGCTTGAAACAATGTTCCATTACTTCAAATGCTTCCGCATGCTCTTTTTTTATATTTTTGATCTCAGGTGAATCATCTTCATGAATTGTGATTTTACATCTTGAGTCAAATGCTTTGAGTGTATCGAATGCAACACTATCAGTTGGGAGAGTATTATTTTGTTTTTCCAAAAGCAAAGCTTTACAAATTACCTCACCTAGGGTATTTTTCTTACCCAACGTACTCAAGGTTGTTTCAATTCCAAGACCATGAAGAAAGGCACAGTCTTGCATCTCTTTTAATCCAAATATGGTGGTCAATTCAACCAAGGCATCTGTGTCATCTCTTGAATTGAAGAATGGAAATCTTCTAGATAATAAAGTCAATAGTATGACACCAGCTGACCAGATATCAATCTTTGTTGTTTGATAAGGGCATTTGAGCAAAACTTCTGGAGCTCTGAACCCTCTGGTTCCTGCTCTATTAGCCCTTCTGCCCTGACGATTATCATTTTTTGGATAGCCTCTCATTGGATCCTCAATACTATATTTAACAGAAACAGAACATGGACAGAAACTAGCAGATTTTGGATCAGTACTAGGTCTTATATTCTGCTGTTCTGCTAATCCAAAATCAACAAGAACTCCCCTCTTCTTAAATGGATCATATAAAAAATTTGTTGGTTTGATATCTCTGTGAATAACAGATTTGCTGTGAACAAAATTTAGGGCCTGCAGTAACTCATACATGTAGATCTTAATACCTCTAATTGGTAAGTCCCTGAAGAATTCTCTGAAGTCGGAATGGGCATAGTACGGCAACACAGCTATTATTTGATCTTCATGTCTCAAAGCTTCCAACAATGGAGCAACACGAGACGATCCTGACAACATGTAAAGAAGAGTCAATTCATTTGAAATACGCTGAGGTGACGATGTCACATAAATTCTCTTCAATGCAACATATATCTTCTTGGGCTTCGTCTGTTTCTTGAATCTTTTGGTTTCTGGTGAACTCCAAATGGAATCTCCCATGAGATACCTAGCTGTTCCTCTGATGTCTTCAGCTTTGTAAACAGATGAGAACGTACCCTCCCCAATCTTATCAATCAATTTATACTTTTCATCTATATTTTCGAAGGTTTCTTGTATCTTGCTCATTTCCTCCAAAACCTCAACAGGTATATCATTCTCCTCAGATGAAATCTTCGTTACCTGTTCCAGCTTGGGTCTTTTGATCTTTGTTTCTATACTGAACATTGAAGAAGATGTTTCAAATTTCTTGTGGGTTCTGGATGTTGATAGCGCCGATGATGATGTGGCGTTAGTAGTATTAGCAGTAGTAGCGGTAGTTGTTGATGTGGTTGTAGATACACTGGCAGATGTCGCCTTGAGTTTCTTGGATTGTTCGTCAAAGAGATTGGGCGACTTTCTGGTGAATGGTGAGCTTATCCTCAGGCCCTTAGCAGCACCTCCAAAGGTGGAGTCGTCTATGAAGGGATCATGGTTGACATTGGGTGAGAACTGCTGTAGTGCTTCTCTCTTTGATGGGGCTGAGAGGACACTATTTCCAGCGTTTGGTACAATTAGAGGAAGCTTGAAAAGCTTTAATTCAGGTTCAGATGCCTTCTCATCACTGGCATCCATAATTACAGCTTTCCTATTCAAATCTTGATAGCGTAACTGGAAATCGATACACCGTTTCAAAATTGCCAATCGTTTTTCTTTTTTAAAGTGCGTTTGTTTTGATTTTTTTGTGCGAAGACGCGTAATTCGAGTTCCGGACAAGTTCAGAGGCAGACGCGAAAATATCACATGATGACCGGAACACACTCTCGTAACCCGCTCTCAAATCTCAATGCATAGTGGATTTTGATTTTGTGCACAATGAAAAGGAAGAGATCAGATTGATTTAATCTTTTGCCATTCCCGAGTTATCAACATCGGTCTGGAATCATTAGAGCGAAAGAATCACTCGACTCTCACTGTATTAATTCTGTTTTACGCTGCTGAATCCCGTTTACTTTTAGCTTTCAATTGTCTTAACCTTGCACACACATCATGCTAAAGTCTTATATTGCTTTATTTACCTTTTTCATTTCAGTTCACTGCTCTGCTCTAACGTTTGTGCTCAAAGCTGAAGAGAAGTCATGCTTTTACGTGTTCACTGAGAAGGCTAAAACCAATATTGGCTACTATTTTGCTGTTCAAGCTGGGGGAGCTTTTGATATCGACTATACCATCAAGGGTCCTGATGACAAAGTCATAGTTCATGAAGAGAGACAGAGACAAGGTGATTGGGTGTTCAATGCTGATCGTGCTGGTGAATATGAGTTTTGTTTCTCCAATGAGATGTCTACATTTGCTGAGAAGGTTGTTGATTTTGAAATCACACTGGAAGATGAGGCCAAGATCGAATTACCACATGGAAAGCAGAATGTTGCTATTGATGGTATTGTCAACTCTGTACAGAAAATTGAAACCAGTGTGAATAGCATTCAAAGAACTCTACACTACTACAAAACAAGAAATAACAGAAATCAAGCGACTGTCAAGTCTACCGAGTCAAGAATATTTTACTTTTCAGTATATGAGGGAATCCTAGTTGTTGGTATGGCCATTCTCCAGGTCGCTATAGTTCAATATTCGTTCAAAGGTTCAAGAAAACAAATCGTGTAACACTCTGAGGTGTTTTTGCATATCCAAAGTTCAAGTGAGTTCACTGCAAAATTTGTTTTACATAAATATTAGCGTTTCTTGTTTGTTCTCTTGGGAGAATTTTGTACAGTTGTCATCATGCAGTAGGTGGTGGTTCATTAGATAGGGGTCAGTAGCTCAGTGAGGTTATCTATATGCGGTAAGCTCTCTTTAATAGTTGTAAGATTGATGAATCTGGACACTTCTTTTTTCCAGGATGGTTTTACCCATGGCTATCTTTGAGTGTCCCTTATCAACAGCAAAAATGGAGTTTCCTCTTAAAATAGTTTCAACAACTCTACCTTGTAACTCCAAACCATCATAAGCAGTTAGTTTGTTCTTAAAGTGAGTCGCAGCGTTAGTAATTGTTTGTTTGGTGACTGGATCAAAGATAACAATATCAGCATCATAACCGACTTTCAAGGCACCTTTTCTATGAGATAGACCAACTTGTTTGGCAGTGTTTCTAGAGGTCCATTTAACAATGTCCACAATACTGACTGGTGGGTTCAATTTCAACCCTTCAGTATGTAAAACAGGTAAACCTAAACCAACTGAGGCAATACCACCCCAAGCAGAGAAGAAATCACCTTCAGCAAGATTTTTCAGCTCAGGAGTACAAGGGGAATGATCAGAAACAACTGTGGTGATGATATCATCTCTTAGAGCTTTCCAAAGTTTCAGTCTATTATCATTTGTGCGAATAGGCGGGCAGCATTTGAAGAAAGTTGAACAGTTTGGGATATTCTCAGCATATAATGATAAATAATGGAAACAAGTCTCCGCAGTGATCTTCAACCCTTCTTGCTGTGCAGCAAACAGGATAGGAACAGCATCCTTGGAAGCAAGATGAACGATATGCAATGGAACAGATGGTGTTTTCTTAGCACAGGCAATAATGGTCTTGATGGCTTCAACTTCAAATGAGTCAGGTCTTGATGCTAGAAAAGAGGTATATAGAGTTGGATCAACGCTAGATAATTCATCTTCATTTTTGGATGCAGCTTCCAAGGGAGTCAACGTATGATCATGATGTATGAGATCAGAAGCAGCACCCATTCTTGGATCAGCTGGAGCTAAAACTGGAGAGGTGGCTAGAGCGATCATCTGTTTGTCAGTCAGAACTTGACCAATATAGTCATGTTCATGATCCATTGATGGTAGAGCGTTTGATAGAACTCTTTTCAGACTTGACACAGGTAAAAGGTCATTTATGTCATTTTTGTGTGTCATTGAAAATCCAATATCTAATTCATCGAGCTCCTCATCCAGTTCGTCAATAGGAGATTCGATTAGCTGAGGACCTCCATGTCCATGGTTTGAGGGTTGCATCTCAGCATGGAACATAATCAAGGTATCGTGACCCTCAACAATCTTCAACGCGTGATCAATATAACGAGGATCAATAGCTGGGAATTCATCAACACCTGAATCGATCAGGAACCCTTTGAAACCACGAACACCAGCATTGATCAAAGGGATCAAGTCGTTCAAGTTGTCAGGCACGAGACCACCCCAAAATCCAACATCAACCCACGTTTGACCCTTTGCCGCCTCAAGCTTGATGTTCAAGTTCTTGACAGAAGTGGTTGGCGGAATCGCATTCAGTGGCATATCAATAACGGTGGTGACACCACCTGCAGCGGCAGCCTTGGTTCCAGTTTCGAAACCTTCCCACTCAGTTCTACCAGGTTCGTTCAAATGGACATGGGCATCGACAAGACCTGGCATAATGAAGTATGGTGAAACGTTTCTGTAGTCTTCGGCTTTGACATCATATAGTTCCAAGAGTGTATCGTCATCATGTAGGATCTCATCAATAATCTCCAAGATTTTACCGGACTCAATAGAGAAGATGATTGTAGCTGGGATTATCTGATCGTCGATGACAACGTTGTTGGATGATAAAGCTCGTGACATTGTGACACAGAAACTGCTGGTTCACTGGTAACAAAGACTGGAAAGGAGCGTGTATGATAAGTCGTCTAACAATGATATCGGAAGCACGACGGGTATGTATGATGGGTATCTCTTTTCACTTGGATGTTGGTGGGATGTGAAAGCAGCGTGAAATTCTTTATGGTACAAACAGTGGTAAAGTGAATGGAACCAAGGAAAAGAATGAAGAACTTGCACTGTTTTCACCAGCTCAGCTTATTTTTATTTTCCTGATGAATTTTTAGTGAAGACCTGCTTCCTTATCAAAATTTTCATAGAAGATCGGACATATCCCAAAATGGACAGGCGGACATGGCCGATCTACACAAGACCGAGAATTATGCAAAGCGCAAAGCCGTTGGGAGAACTTTGGATTCTTACATAGTTGAAGTCTTAATTTCTATATTATTAGTCGTTAATTTTGGTTTCTCCCCACTTATAATCCATATCTCTGTACAAGTTCATTAGAGTTATCAATCTTCCGGAGCAACAATTGCCAGTTTTCAGCCCCCAGCAGTTCTTTATAGCCTGAAAGCAGTTTATGGAATTGTTCAGCCAAAGGTTGGGAAGGCTGATAGTACATGGTGATGGTATTTATGAAGTTTACCAGGGATTGATCGGTTAGACCAGTTGGATTCAGAAGAATGATATTTACCATTCCCTGGAAAGCACTGTCTTTCTCGTCATTTTCTTCCAGATACATGACATGCTTAGACCAATTTTCAGCGAATTCTGGCAGATGAGTGGATAAAAACTCTGGTGAGCTTATACCAATTCTCCCTATGGTAGTCGCAGCATTCTCCAGGACAGTAGATTCAGCTTGCGAGTTCAACAAATCAATCAACAATCCTGTCAATCTTTCCAAGTAAGCAGTTAATGGTATTCTTAGTGAGATCTCACCCAATGCCCATGTAGCATTGTTGACAACGGCATATGATTCTGCTCCTCCATTGGAAATTTCAAAGCCAATAGATGCGATGATTGGTTGTAAACTTGGCACAATTTTGGCTGGAACAAATATAGCCAAATCTCCTAGTAACGCGTACGCAGATTGACGGACATCATCATTAGTATCACTAAAGGTTTCAATCAATAAGTTCATGAGTGTGTCATCGATTAGTTCACCACTGTGTTCCCCTAAACCTTGAGTTAATCCATCAACCAGGTCCAATGAAGTAATGATGAAGTCTTTCTCTGGGGTATTGATGGTAGGATCAGTGACACTCAATTTATCCATATCAATACAATAGCTTAGTATTCTAACAGCTCTTTGATAGACTTGGACAGCAAATGGTGCGAATTTTTCACCCAACGCAGCAGCAACAGAAGACATGCATTCTAGCAAAGGCCATAATTCTTTATCATCATCTCGTAGGACTTCCCATTTTGCAATCAATGGAGGTAGTAGTACATTCATGGCTTCATCATCAAGCTCAACTTTCTCCACAAATGTTTGAACTGCATCATACAATATAACCAAGTTCTTTCTTTTGTATGCTCTGAAACAAAGTGTCAGTTTTTCAAGAATATCTTTACTTAATCCTTGAATGAGGCTTGAATCTGAGTTTTCAGTGAATTGCGCTAATGCACTGCAAGCACTTTCCTGGACAACCTTCTTCTTATCCAATAAGCATTCCAATATGGCTTTGAAGGTTGGAACAAAGTAATTGGCATAAGCACCACCGGATCCAGCTTCTGAGCAGATCCATGAGGAATAACGACCCAAGGTCCAACAGGTGATTTGTCTAACATGAGATTCAGAATCACGTAAGCGCTCAACCAAGAATGGAACCAGTTCTGGCAATTGATTGGAAGCATAATCAATACCACCATCAGCGACAGCACCGAATGCTAAGATTGAAGCTTCTCTCAATGGCCAATGCTCAGAAACAATGTTTTGTTTTAATGTTGGTAAACTGATCTCCAAAATCTGCTCCGGTAGTACAGTGGCTAAAACATCCAGGGTGGCAGCTGAACATTTCCTCAAACTCCATTCAGTACCAAAATCATCATCATCCTCTTCATCCTCGTCATTGCTTTTCTCATTGTGTGCACTCTTGGTTTTGGCGGCAGTTGGTCTGATATCTTCATCTTTGTCTTCTTGATCAGCATCATCATCATTATCCATCATGGCGATATCCATCTCTGAGTAGACCATACTTTTCAATAGCACTGGCAATATAGATGGTAAGTAAGGTTGAATCAATTCTGGTGGAACATCTGATGTAGCCAAAGACAACAAAAATTCACAACCTTCTAAGGCAACTTCATCTTCTGCTTCATTGATTGTATGCAAAGAATAGTTAATAACACCGTCCAAGTGAGGTGCAATCTTATCAGGTCTGATCTCCAATATGTTTGAGAATGAGGTACAGACGTTACGGCGTACATCCTTATCTTGGTCTGTAGCCAACGCAAACAATCTTTCCAAGTACTCATCAATGTGAGCCAAGAAGCTTTGTGATCTTAAATGAATGACATGATTGACAGAACGCAACGAGTTCGCTCTGACAGCAGCCGATGGACTCTGTGTGAAATAAATAAACTTAGGAATCATAAAATCCAAAGGTTTCTGACCTGAGATTTCTGTGTTCAGGATATGACTTGAGTCTTCACAAATCTTAGCCAATGCACTAGTGGCACCAGCTTGAGCTGTAGAATCACCAGATTCCGCAATTTCAAACAATTGAGGGAGAGCATTGGGCCATCCTTTGATACCCAGTGATGCAAATAGAGTGGTTATGACACTACCTGTGATATTTCTTACCAATACGTCGGGATCAAACAGACCTTTTAAAACATTATGAAGTAGATAACTTTCTGTATCAACTTTGAATTTCCTCTGAACGATGTTCTTCAAATTCAAACCAGCAGAAGCTCTAATATCAGAAGCCGAGGTTCTATCCTCAACAAGAATGTAAAGTAAATAATTGACGAAATCGTCTTGAGTTTTGGCTTGATCCAAGGCCCTTGTGGCGTGGTCTCTGACATTCTGATCAGGTGAAAATGTACCCTTCAGGATCTGCTGAAGCTGCACCACTGCTGTTGAGTCAGGAGTCCATGACAAATTGTTGGCTGACATCTCTATTGATACGATATCACAACCCTTAGGGAAGAATGTGATGCTATAATTGTTTTGAATTGAATTTTTTTTTTTGCAAAGGGAAAAATTAAAAAAAAAAAAATTAAGAGATGTTACCCTTACCGATGAGCATCCTGTTATGGGACGCATGGCCATGCTAAAAGTACAAAGATTGATCAAGAAGAAGTGATTGTCTATTTGGGAGTTAACTAAACTGCTCACTAAGCAACCTCAGCTTCTCACTCAGTGATTCCATCCTGGTGAGTGAGGTTTGAAACAGTTGACAGATTTCTGGGTGCATGTCACTCTTTTCGTCTGATGATGTTAATGATGATGCTGAATTTGATATCTTCCTGTCTTGGATGTCAGCTAATGCTGAATCTTCTAATGATGTTAATGAGCTATATAAATGTAGCGATGCATTTGAGTTTGTGTATGTGGAGTCAGTAATGTTCGACAGATTCTTTTTCTTCTCATCCATTGCTATAGGCGATGACAATCTATGCTCAGAATCATACGTCAAAGTAACATCAGCTTCCTCTTCTGTATCAGAATCCGATTCAAATGAAGCGGTTGTGTTGAATTCATCATTTATCAGGTCATCAAGAAGTTTCATACTATGTGCAATGTCTCTTGTACCTTTTGATTGTGGGATGTTGGCCATTTTGACGAACTCTGTATCATCATCTTCTTTTACCCTCTTTCTGAACTGTGTTAGAGGAGGCGTGTTTCCAGGGCTATCGAACTCAGATGAACTTGGTGAATAAGATCCAATGGATCCAGAAAAGTTATTTACCGAGAAGAAAGCATTAGGTGCAACCAGTGGACTTTCCTCAATATCAGATTCGGCCAAATGTGGTGACGAGCTGCCCATTGTTCTATTATTTGTGGGCTTTTTCGCCAGTATCAGCGGTGCCACAGGGAAAATATCACTGACAAGCTCATTTTCTTCTCCAACATAGCGCTCTTCTTCGTAGTTGTAATTGCTGTTCCCTTCAACTTCATTTTCGTCGTCACCTTCTGCATCTGGGTCATCAATAAGCAAGTTATTAGTGTCATCTTCATCAGATTCATGATTGACCTGTTTGGCCACGGTAACTTCATTTGAGAAGGTGACGGTCTTGTTCAAGCCAGGATTCTCTCTCTCCTTATCCTTTGGGTATTCCGACGTTTCTTTCGAAGTTCTTTCCAACTCTTCATTCTTCCAACAGTTTAATCTAGCCAATCTCTCTCCATAAGTTTCCAGGCATTCAGCAGGCGCAAATCCTATCTTCCCATCAAAGTCCTTCCTCACTAGCCACCAATAGCTATCTTGATCATTCAACAATACCACTGCATCATCTCTTTCTAATTCACAGTGGGATGGATCGTCTCCAGCGAAATCGAACAGCGCATAGAGTTTCCCCGGGTCTAGGTCTTTGGGAGGAGGCAATGGAGGCTCAATAATATAGTCGTTGAAGTCATCGTTTTCTTCTTCGTCTTGATCATCTTTTGTGAAACTCTTCGTTCTTATGCGTAGCGGTTTCTCATCAGGCTCCGATCCATCGGCAGCTGATTTATTTATCACCACACTGCCTTCACTTCCTGTTGCACTTGAGCCCGTCGATACGATTCTTTTCTTCTCTATCAGTGAATCATCATTCAAAACGTCACTCTTCATCGACTGGAGGAGTCCATACAACTTGTCTTTTGACATGGTATATTGGTAGATGACACTTGTTTCTGTCGAAATTTGCCTGCAGTTGGAGGGAAAGTCTGGATCGTGTGTGCTGTTTTTTGTGATCTGCGTGTGTTGCGTTGGTAATTTGTGAGAGGTCAACAGTCAGAAGCTTGAACAGTTCTGGGATCCTCTCTTCAGGTACAGGATTTTGATGATCTCAGATGATTCAGGCCCAAAACACTGGTGGCAGAGCTGGAGTAACGGTAAGAAATATAGGGGAGACACCACGCAAACTACCAGAGCAAGTCGAATAAGCAGCAATCAACCTCAGAGGGATTTCGATTCTTTCGATTCGTTGTTTTTGTTTGAAGTGATAATTTGGATTAATTTCAGATTTTCTGAGCGCGTTGCGCCCAATGCTAATTGAATTCGCGGCTGCCACGAAAAACGGTACGCGCATGTAGAGAATAGCCCTTATAACAATAAGCCAGGTACGCTACAAAAAGCCACTGTGTGGTATGGCTTATGGGTCACGACGTATAAGCTTCGGATGTCATGCTATATGCTATACAAGTTACAACTCAGTGTCTTACTAGCAGTCGCTGCCACTTTTTCCCGATCAATAGTGAATGTACTATAGTTACTGTTTGTAGTACCTACGGCAGACATTTCCATAGTTGTTTTACATTATAATAGCCTATAAATTAAAAACCACATTAACAACCCTATCATTTTCTTCATATCTAGTGTCAGTAGGTTAGAGACTACCTTCCTTGTTTCAAACTTCTGGGCTAGTGCATCTCTCTCGACTTTTCTGTTTCCTTCAAAATGTCCACTTGATTGTTATTGGGAACTCTCAGATGAGGCTGACTTTAGTTCTTCAGATGGGGCTTCAATGATACTCAAGTCTGTAGCTGATTTATCAGCAATCTCCTGGTTCACTTTCTCGTCCACTTCGTCTCTCTTTTTTTGATATTGGTATGATTGTTTGCTTTTGAGCTTCAGTAAGGTGTTTTGACCAGTACCCAGGATAAAGTAGACAAAATTGGAAAAGACAGTCCAGTATTCAGGATCTAAATAGTTTTGACAAATAGTCAGAACAATTGGTGTAGTAATCCAAGAAGATTTGATGACTGAGAACAAAGATTTTTTTAAAGAAGTTTGAACACCAGATAAAGCTCTTTTCAACTCATCTCTTGAGAACGATTGTAATTGAGGTTTCAAATTGATCAAAGAGACAAAAGAGACAAAGAGAACATTCAGTAATGGTGAGTATGTCAATAGAACCGTCAAGATCTGTAGGAGTTTCTTTCTACCAGTTAATGGTGCTTTGAACAAGGAATTGATCCATTTCAGACCATAGTGAGTAACAGGGGTACTGATACCCGCTGCGAAAATAGCGAATATTGGCAATTTCCAAGACAATGGGTGCTTGATCTTCTGATTAAACACTGTTGATATTTTGAAGTCTTTTGCAATGGAAGTAGCGATGGTTTCGTTCAACACTGCCAAAACTGCAGCGGTGACTGACTTTGTCAATAAAGGATACTTAGACAGGTATTGTAGGTATTTCTGGTTGAGTGTCAGTTGTTTGGACATTTTGAGCTAAGTCTCGAGTATAGAGAGAACACAATGGGATTCGAAGAGTCGGGGGCAGTATGCTGGTTTATATATCAAGATGGAGAAAAAGTAGTTACGAAGGGTTTTTTTTTTGTTTGAGTCGTGACTTATGATCTTATTTCGGTAAAATACGTAAATTTTGGAGAAGGCGAGATTTTCGATAAAGGTATTCACCCAATGCGGGAAAATTCGAGGCTATTTCACGTGACAGCATTTCACCGGAAATGACTTTGACCCACGGAAGGTTCAATTGTGGCCAAAATCTTCCATTGAGTTTATTCTAAATGAAAAAATACATATGACAGAATGTGGATCTCACTGGGAAACAGAATTAGCTCCAGATGATACTCAAGACAGGCTACAATAGCTTTAATCTTTCATAGTCGTGCTGCTCTTACCAGACTCATCGCTGCGGGTAACAAAAACCGCGAAAAGTGCTTTTTTTTCTATGTAAATTTTTTTTCAGAAAAATTTTAAATGAAGTAAAAAGCTTTGGTTGAAAGAACGAGAAGAATCATTTCAAAACAATAAAGTAGAATAGTTTTCTTTATCATCTGTTGATATTATTGACTACTCATTCTTTATTTCTTCAAATCAACTTTCCGCATCACTCAAAAGTCATACGTCTTTCCGATCAACCTAGAAATTTTTTGGAATAGTATAAAGAATTGATATTTTAAAATTATATCAATTTTACTCGAGAAGTTCTTCAAACACATATACATAAATACATAATGGCTTTCACTCCAGGTGGTAGAGGTGGATTCGGTGGTCGTGGTGGATCCAGAGGTGGTTCAAGAGGTGGATTTGGTGGTGACCGTGGTGGTCGTGGTGGTTCAAGAGGTGGCTTCGGTGGTCGTGGTGGTTCAAGAGGTGGATTTGGTGGTAGAGGTGGTGCCAGAGGTGGCCGTGGTGGTGACCGTGGTGGAAGAGGTGGTGCCAGAGGTGGTAGAGGTGGTGCCAGAGGTGGTGCTAAAGGTGGTGCCAAAGTTGTCATCGAACCACATCGTCATGCAGGTGTCTTCATTGCCAGAGGTAAAGAAGATTTATTAGTTACCAAGAACATTGCCCCAGGTGAATCAGTTTACGGTGAAAAAAGAATTACTGTTGAAGAACCAGCTAAAGAAGAAGGTGTCCCACCAACCAAAACTGAATACCGTGTCTGGAATCCTTTCAGATCCAAATTGGCTGCTGGTATCATGGGTGGTTTAGATGAATTATTCATTGCACCAGGTAAAAAAGTTCTATATTTGGGTGCTGCTTCCGGTACTTCTGTATCACATGTTGCTGATTTAGTTGGTCCAGAAGGTTTAGTGTATGCTGTTGAATTCTCTCACAGACCAGGTAGAGAATTGATCGGTATGGCTAAGAAGAGACCAAATGTTATCCCAATCATTGAAGATGCTAGACATCCACAAAAATACAGAATGTTAGTTGGTATGGTGGATGCTGTGTTTGCTGATGTTGCCCAACCAGATCAAGCCCGTATCATTGCTTTGAACTCACATCTATTTTTGAAAGATCAAGGTGGTGTTGTCATCTCAATCAAAGCTAACTGTATTGACTCCACTGTCGATGCTGAAACTGTTTTTGCTAGAGAAGTCCAAAAATTACGTGAAGAAAAAATCAAACCATTAGAACAATTGACTCTAGAACCTTATGAACGTGACCATTGTATTGTCATTGGTAGATATATGAGAAGTGGTTTATAAATCAATTAAAAAGTCAGTTGGAGAAGTTGAAAAGGAAGGAGATGGGGTTCTAATCTAGTTTGTTTTATTCAGTTATGTCATTTTGGTTTAATCTTTTTTTTTATATACCGTTTTTTTATTGAGATTGGAAAGAAAGCTTTCTGTCATATGGTTTTATCGGAGGGAATGTTCTACACAGGTTCATTCTGGCGGAACAATGAAAGATACTTTGGATAGATGATAATCAAATAACCATGTACTATAGCTCCTATTGCCAACTTTTTTTTTACATCATCTCAACATTGTCCACAAATCCCTCCGAGAGAAGAATCATCTTTTTATATATACCTATATATGAAAGAGGAAATCCAATTACACGTTTTGCATACTTAATATCGAATACTGTCGTATACTTCATACGCTAGGGAGTCAATTTATAGAGATGACCCGCAATATAAGAAGGTCGGTTTGATTCGGAGTAACGAGCAAAAAAGAAATTACCGGACAGAAACGAAAACAAAACAGAGCTCATTGAGAAACCTTTCTAGATTACCAAAAGACGTATAGAAGAAAGGAGCATAAACGGCAACGATGGCGACACCAGAACTGATAGAATTATCCGACGAGTCTGATGACGGTGTTCAGATTCTGGAAGAGAGATCGCTTCCTGCTCAAGGGAGAGAAAGATCCCAACCTGGAAACTCGAGACAGCCCCAAAGAAGAAGACGAAGAAGCAGTGGCGATATTGAAATACTGCGAGTCAATCAAATTGAACAAGCACCTCAGATGCGGAATCTCCCAGTGTTGCATCTTCCTGATGGGAACATGGCATTACCTAGGGCCCTAGTTCCTCAGCCACCAAGAAGGTCATTTGAACAAGGTGCCCGTGCTGAACAGATCTCTGCTAGAATAAGAAGTAGACAGAGAGCTGCAAGACTCGAACAAATTGCAACTCAACGGGAACGTCACCGGATACAGCAGAATTTGATATTACAGCAGCAGCAAGATCGTCTGCTTCATCAACTTCGTCAAGCCCAAGTAGTAGAGCAAGAACAACAACGGTTTAGAGAAGCCCAAGAGGCTCAGCAGATGCAAGAACGTCAACGGCAGTTACAGAGAAATCCACTGGACATTTTCCGAGGAGGATTCCCTTATGGTATCAACTATCAGCAGCTCGGACGAAACATAAGAGTCAATCCTGGAAATATTTTCGATGCTATTTTCAGAGATGCTGAAGCGTACAACGAGGATAATGATCCTGACTATCACCCTCGGCAAGATCGCATCCCTGACGAGATACTTCAGAGGATTCAACAAAGTGAAGAGGCAGAGTTTATGAGAAGGAGTGAATTCAATTTCCGGGGAACTGGGTTTTACAAGGATACATTGGCTGCAAAAGCAGCAACTATCAAAGCGCCATATACCACTAAGATAGATGAAGATGAAGAGTACGTTTGTTCGTTATGTGGAGTGACATTAGGTGTTGGTATACCGGACAATTTTGAGGTCAAAAGGGAAGATGCTCCTCTTGCTCTCTTACAAGAACAAAATGACGTGAAAGCACCATATCAGGCCTTGGACCTCATTACCACTGCTGATAGAGATTTGTCGAAAAGAATATTCATGGCCAGGTGTGGGCACGTTTACTGTGGGAGATGCGTCAATAACATTAGCCGTGTAAAGACTGAGATGAAACTGAAGAAACTGACCCCATCAAAGATAAGGATGATGGGAGATAGTATTTCAAACCCGTCTATATATGCACCATTAAAGTGTATTGGAGCTACATGTGATGCTAAATTAAGAGGAAAGAATGCATTCAGTGAAGTTTTCCCCTAATGACTACACGTAGGGTGATTAGAAATACAGAATTTGATAGAATTAAGATCATCTTGTAATCACTAAACGATATTCTTGCTGTCCCGAGAAGATAGTACTCCACTGACAAGTTCATATTGGGAACCACCAACCAACTTGAAGATGAAAGCTTGAGAATATGTTCAATAGCTCTATCTTGTCATCTTTCGGAGGTATAGCAAGAAGCACAGTAGTATAAGAAACAATTAGGATCAACAGCACGCACCTCACTATGTTTATCTGAGTTTTGTCAAGCGAACGCAGAAGAATCACATTGTCCCAAATCACTTGAGAGTTTCAAGACCAACAGAATCTATCAGTTCACCAAGACGTTCTTCGAGCTGAGATTCAAAGTAGCCTGAAGATCAGAGAGAGTTTGGCGCGATAGGTGTTTTACTGATCCGGATTTTGGTGATGTTTTCCAAATTATTTCCGAATTGATAAAGCTGAAACACTCGATAAATTCACAAGATCAAACAAGCAATTGGAACAAATTGACTGGACAAGGCATACGATAAGCCTATTAGTATCAATTGTTCCCTTGTTTTGCAGGATATTCGCCTTGTTTTTGTCGCAATAGATCCATCCCAGTCCTTCTTTGAGTCCATCCCTTCTTTCGAGACCCTGATCTCAGGAATTCCATCTCAAGCTCTGAACAATCCATAATGTCAACCACAAAATACCTCATTGCCTTTTTGGCAGTCTCTCTCATCATATCAGGATGTATGAATTCAATATTCACAAAGCTACAAGATAATCAATACGTGGCACCAGGGAAAAAGTTCGAACAACCTGTTCTTCAAACTCTACAGATGTTCATTGGGGAATCTGCTGCTTTCATCTTTGTTGGCATCAACTCATACAATCTATCCAGGAGAGGAAGTAGAAATGGGTATTCTGCAATCAATGATGCAGGCTCATCATTGACACTCACGAAACCAAAACTTCCAAGATCAAAAAAATATATTCTCTCAATTCCGTCAATCTGCGATATTTTGGGCACAACTCTGATGAACTTGGGTTTACTTTATTGTCCTGTGTCAATTTATCAAATGATGAGAGGCGCATTGATAATATTTGTTGCATTGTTTAGTATTTTCTTTCTGAAGAGATCAATCTCGCGGATTGAATGGCTGGCTTTATTTACAGTGATTCTTGGGATTACTATAGTTGGTATTAGTGGTGATTCGAATTCTGGTTCTTCTGAACATGGGGAAGATCATGATGATCCAAAGTTGGTCATTGGTATTGTGATGATTCTACTGGCTCAAACTTTCACTGCTACCCAGTTTGTCGTCGAAGAACATATTTTAAGTAGATGGTCTGTGGAGCCATTGATCATGGTTGGTTATGAGGGTATTTTTGGCGCTGGTATTACAATTTTGGGGATGGTCACACTGTATATGCTCATTGGAATCAATACCAGTGGTCCTTTTGATATTGTCAACTCATGGAAGGAATTCACGAGCTCATCCTTGATCATATATACCTCATTCGCAATTATGGTCTCAATTGGTTTATTCAACCTCATTGGAATCACTTTAACAAGCAAACTAAGTGCCACTGCAAGAAGTACTATTGACACGTGCAGAACGATGCTAGTCTGGGCAGTATCACTTTATCTGGGTTGGGAATCGTTTGTTTTCTTACAACTGGTTGGATTTTGCTTCCTAGTTCTGGGAACATTGGTCTTCAATGGTGCTATTTCTGTTGATGAATACCTACCAAGATGGTTCGTTGCCGATAAAGAATCCGTCCATATCATTGATACCATTGATGAACAGATCGAAAGGGCTTGAACAGCTTCATTACAATATAGCTGGAAATATAAGTTGAGGCAGCTGAATAGAATGTAGCATGTATCACGTGATATATACCTTTTTGCGCATACCCGGCTATCTGTTTCATCGGGATCAAAAATTGGAATAAGGGCCTCACCTAAAAAAGAGTTTGAAGGTAAAGAAATTTCATGTTAAGGGAGTTTAAACTTTCTATTTCATACTCAGACAATCCAAAGATGGAAAGCGACAGATTATTCAGATTCCAACCCTTCAAGTTACCTAATTCTACCGCCTTGAGATCGATTGGTGTCTACGTGGCAGGAGGTCTAGTAAGTTGTTCCAAGTCCACGTTTGCTTTGGTTTCTTAGTTACTAACAATCATTCTCTACGAATAGTACGCTATAGGTGTATGGTCTTTCCTTGATGCTGTGATATACAGTAAAACCATCAATGCATCAGATGTCCATGTTACATTTGTTGATTGGATCCCTATCATTTGCTCTACTTTAGGGATGCTGGTTGTTAACTCTATTGAAAAGAATAGACTATTGAATGATGCGTTAGGCGGAGGTTCAAGTTTCTCTGGAAGTTCGTCAACAGCATGGCAAGCTCGCGCTGTGTTATTTTTGGGGTTTTCGTTATTGGCTGGTGGGATTGCCGGTTCTATTGTTGTTTTGGTCATTAAGTTTGTCACCAAGCACTATACTTTCCCAACTTTAGGAATGGGTGTTTCAAATGTCGTGTCCAATGGTTCTATAATGCTGAGCTGTATAGTTTTATGGGTTGCTCAAAACATCGAAGATGAATACTCATACTCGTTAGCCTTATGACAGTGTGATAATTTATGAGTATCGGGAATATGAAACACTTTAGTGTAGATCCTAAGAAATGTAAGCTTGATCTCTATTTTTAATGACATAAACACTGGCCCAAGAAACCCCACGGAACACCATAGTTCAGGTGTTCGTTACAAAGACAGGCAGGACAAAAAAGATTAGACAAACGGTGGTTAATTTTGCTGTCACTTGTGTGGATAATGAGCCCAGACACAGATGATGGAAAAAGAGGAAAGAGTGTGTACTCTCACATTCAGGAACAAAGCACCACATAAAACATAATCTTAAACTGATGAGATTCAAAAAGAGTAAACGAGCAATATAAAAATCATGGCCAAAGACAAAAAAAAAACAATAATAAAAGCACACATTAGAAGCAACAGGACTCTCTGAGTCTATATAGCTTTACCGATCATGAAAAAAGGGGAAAGCAAGCCCAATTGTTTAGTATTATACGACAATTCTTTCCTTTAGTTCACCAATAACATCAAGCTCAAAATTGCTGAAGTTGAATAATTTAGGTAGCAAAACAGGAACTGATGATCCTCTTGGAACAAATCGATTATCTATTCTCAAGTCATCAAAAAACTCATGTGCCAATATTCTTCTTGGACTCAATCTTCTTTCAGGTTCATAAACGAGAACCTTCATCAGTAAATCAATTCCTGAATCACCGGCATTACCCAAGACTTTTTGGAACCTCGAGGAAACTTTACCATTGAACAGGGGTTTTGAGAACAATGGACCATCATATTTGGGGTTGGAATTGAAAATGAATCTTTTATCAGGCGGACCCAAAAGTTTTGAAATCTCTCTTAATTGTAGAAGTGGATCATCTCCTTGAAAAATGGCCTTACCAATCAGCATCTCAGCCAAAACACAGCCCAGACCCCATATATCAATTTGGGTGGTATAATATTGGCAGCCAACAATCAGTTCAGGAGCTCTATAGTAGCGTGAGCAGATATATGAGACAGATGGTGCTTTAGGTTCTAGTCTTTTTGCAGATCCAAAATCACAGATTTTCAAGACACCAGTTGCCGGACCAACCAATATATTGGATGGTTTGATATCTCTATGACATATTCCTAATGCATGAAGGTATAACATTGCTCTCGCTATCTGGTAGGTATACAATTTGATGTGTTTCAAAGGTAGCTCAAGCTTATTCGTATAGTAGCGACGAATTTCATATTGCAAGGTTTCAGGAAGACACTCCATAGCAAGATGCTGATAGATTTTTCCATCTTCTGGAGACTTATGTGTGAAGAAGTACTCCAATGTTATGATATTAGGATGGTTTGTAAGCCTTAGGATTTCTAGTTCCCTGCTTTTATATTCAGTCTGAGCTGGAACTTTCTTGATGGCAAACGGTCCCAACCAAATGTCATTATCTAAAAGTTTTGCCTGTGACACAGTACCAAACGCACCTTCCCCAATTTTCTTATACTGCTTCACCAGCATCTTCTTGACAGTACCTGACTTATTTGCTGTTACATCATCAGCAATAAATTCTGAAGTTTCCAAGCCTTAAAATAGATGTTAGTAGTTTGAGTGATAAATGAGGGTGAAGGCAAAAATAGACTTACTGCTTGACATGATGGCAATTGTGATGGTAGAGTGATAGTCTGTGTAATGAGATTATTTTCAGCAAGATGGACTTTGATGAACTTGTTGAAAGAGTATTAATGGGATTAGCGCAAAAAGAGGGCAATGTAAGATGTGGACAGCAATAATAAAACAAGAACTGATGGAGCTCTGAGATAAGACAGATCTACTGATAATAGCTCAATGATAGCTCAGAAAGCCAGGGCTTGTGCGTATGAAAAATGGTTGACCTTCAAGGGTTGAAAGAAACACCACGTCACCACGATAGTAAAATTGTGTTTGTGACGTTTCTGGTTCTGTTTTGATCAAAGAAGCCGGCAACAAAGAAAACACGCTGGATCTTTTCGGGTGGGCTCTTTCTCTGTAGAGGAGTGTTGTGAATTGATTGAGACAATGAATTCGACAAGAAACTTTGAAAAAAAGTTGCGTCTGAGACCAGCAAAAGAAGGTTTGTTTTGGTTTGTTTTGGTGTTGTGTTACAAATTGTGTCTCATCAGCGGCGGCGCTTTCAGTTCATGGGACCAGAAATAGATTCGCAGTTCGCGGTGGGCTTTGATTTACGTCGTTTCTGCTTCGGTGGTGGGCTCTTTTCTTCGTGACTACGCTCTTCTATACCGGTGGCTAGTATTACAGTAGTAATGGAGATGTAGTGTGATCTACGAACTTACCACAGAAATTCATGTCTCCAGCCTGACAATCTGCCTCCATCAACCTCTCGTGATCGGAGAGACATGGCCTACTATTGGTGGTTACCCTGCCCCTGATATCCCGCGAATTGGTGATGGTTAAATTCTTTCAGGAATCAAATTGGGCCGTCAACACCAGCAGCCTTGGAGGAGAACTGTATCCTTCAGAACTATCTCACACTTCCACCATTCGATCACGAATCCACAATGTTCAGATCTATGCTTGGATATAACACGTTGGCTAGAAAAGCCTTCACTCCTCTTGCTTCAAGACGTATGTTATCTATCCTTCATGACTTCAAACAGTATTGAATATGAGCATGAACACTAACTAAATGCTTCTAGAGTTCTCAACCACTAGCATAACGAGAAACACGAACCTTGATTTCAGTAATATTGTTGCAAGTTCTACCAATCCAACCAACATCCACACCCCAAGTTCATCTTCATTCTCAGGAATTAGAGAAATTGTTCATAAATACGTTCTGTATTGTAATTTCACAAAGAATAACACACATTTTACATATACAGCTGTTACTGAGGATCTGGACTTCCTCAAAAAGAACCCAGATTTGAGTTATAACGAACAGGTGTTATACTATTATCAACTGCCTCAAAAAGTCAAAATATCATTATCCACTGGTCAATTAGGTTTCCGTAAATCAGCCAGAGGTGAATATGAAGCAAGTTTCCAAACTGCTGCTAAAATGTTTGCGTTGATCCAAGAAAAGGGACTTCTTGACAAGAGTATAGAAATTGTTGTCAAGAACTTCGGTAAAGGTAGAGAAGCGTTCATTGATGCTTTGAAAGGTAAAGAAGGTAATCAGATTAGAGGTAAAGTTGTTAAAATTAGTGATAACACCAAGTTGAAATTCGGTGGTACAAGATCTCCAAAAGCTCGTCGTTTGTGATTGGCATTATATATAGATATCATAGCCGTTCAGACAGTCCAATTTAAATTCATTGTACATAGAAGATGAGCAGAAAGATGTAGTGTAGTGACAATTGTGAGCCCTAAATACATAGGCAGCCTTAAATCACGTGATGTAGAATTCAATAACAAAGCCCTAATATGGTGTTAGGATGTTAACCCTGCTCTCAAACATTGTGCGTGTGTCTACCAGGCCTGCCACCAACGCTCCGCGGAGAGCTCAGCGCTCGGTTACCTAATCTCTTATGTCATCAGAAAATTTTGTGACGCTTCTCGTTGTCAAACAAAAGTTGGAAATTTATTTCAAGTAATTAACACACATTAATAAGAGGAGGTTCACCACAACGTTAATTACATTATATCAAAATGGCTCCATCAAGTAAGTGAGATACAAATGAGGCAAAGAAGAGCAGAGAAAACAGAGGTTTTTAAGAACAGGAAGACCTGGGAGATAGAATCATTCGTCAACGAGATATCATGAAGCGTTTTTGTCAATAATGAAATTCAAGATTTATTATATTATTGCTCGAAAGATAGACCAGTGAACGTTCTTATGATGGAAGAAGATAAAGAATCAAGAATTAGAGCTATTAAGAGTAGCGGGAAACTTGTATCATTCCATCCAGTGTGAAGTCATCTTAAATTATTGAAAGAAAAATTTACTTATCAGGGCGAGCTTGAGGACTAAGCATCAAATCGTCGAAGAACCAACAAAACCTCTTCAGGATTGATGATATTCATTTGATTAAGAATCAGGAATTTTCTGCCTCTTGATACACAAACTCATCACATGTCTTCTTGAGAGATACACTGCAATCCTTTTCAACTCTTGTTCTCTTCTTTGCAAAACCCAAAATACTCAAGCCATAGATTACTAACAAATTCACCTATAGCTAAAGCTGCTGCCGCTAAAAAAGCTGTTGTCAAAGGTACTAACGGTAAAAAATCCCTTAAAGTCAGAACTTCTGCTACTTTCCGTTTACCAAAAACCTTAAAATTAGCCAGATCTCCAAAATACGCCAGAAAATCTGTCCCACATTACAACAGATTGGACAACTACAAAATCATTGTTGCTCCAATTGCTTCTGAAACCGCTATGAAAAAAGTTGAAGATGGTAACACTTTAGTTTTCCAAGTTGATATCAAATCAAACAAACATCAAATCAAACAAGCCGTCAAAGAATTATACGAAGTTGATGTCTTAGCCGTTAACACTTTGATCAGACCAAATGGTACCAAAAAAGCTTACGTTAGATTAACTGCTGACCACGATGCTTTAGATGTTGCTAACAGAATTGGTTACATCTGATCTCATTGTTGTTGTATTCTATCTAATATAAACAAGAAAGATTATGATTTTCGGGGTGGTTAATTATCTGTATAAAAGTAAATGTTTAATCGTTTGAACAAATTTTCACACTGTAATGTTTTTCCTGTGTCTGGAGTATGATCAGTACTCGAAGTGCTTGAAAAATATTGGCCCAAGTGTGTTTTGTTGTATACAGTTTAGGCGAGCACTGCACACTGAGGCAAGTTAAGAATGCCAGTACTTACATTATGATGTTTCTCCTGATCAATTCAATCTACAATTGTCATGCTTGGAATAAGGATAATATAGCATGATATTGAAAAAACTTATCTCCTATCAACTTTTTCTTGAGAATACAGTTATTCTCAGACATGATAGTGACTGATAAAGCCAAATCAACAGCAAACTTCTGGAAATGCAAAACAGAACAAATACAATCATCGTCAATATAACAATGAAAACCATCAACCACTGAAATCAATAAATAACGATCCACCCACAATAACCTGTTTTTTCGTGAACTCTATAAGATATACCAAGATAACCCCCGTCAAACCCAGACACACTAGCGCATCAAATAACTGGGATTCAGATTGTTTCATAATTGAGCAGCAGAAACGGCTCCACCTTTTATAAAACTAACACCTTTTGAGATATTGACTGATAATTGTTTTAAAGCAACGTCTAATAACTCTTTTTCATTATCATCAATTTTTGAGAGGATTGAGTAATCAATTTCTTCAATACCTCTTGAACCTAGTTTGATTGGCAATGATATATAGCTGATATCTGCGTTATTAACAAAATCTTTGACCTCTTTCGAACCTTTGATTGAATCGTCCAAGAAAACAAAACTAGATTCCAGATGAGAGTTTGCTTCACCATTTAGTGCTTTCAGCAGGTTTTCAGCCAATCTGAATCCTGAATAGGCCATTGATAGAGTAGCTGAACCCAAACCTTTCTTAGCTTGGACGATTTCATCACCACCATATTGAACTCTATGAATCAAAGCATCACGTTGCTCTGCACTAAGCTTTTTGTAAAATTCAGGAGCTCCAACTGAAAACAATGGAACAATAGTCTCACCTGAATGGCCACCAATAACTGGAATGCTCAATTCACTTGGTTTGAGCTCACCAGAACCGGCTAGTTGTGAAATGAAAGTGTTTGCTCTTACTAAATCTAGAGTGGTGACACCAAATAGTCTTCTTGCGTCAAAGACACCGTTTTTTTTCAGCACTTCAGCAAAGATTGGAACAGTAGAGTTGACAGGATTGGAAATCACCAATACAAATGCTTTTGGAGCATAAGAAGCAACACCTTGGGCCAAATCTCTTACAATACCGGCATTTATAGCAAACAAGTCATCTCTTGTCATACCAGGTTTTCTTGGGACCCCAGCAGGAATTATAACTAGATCAGAACCATCAAGCGCCTTAGCTAGTCCATCATCTTCTGGCAAATAGGATTCAATAGTCGAGTCAGAGTCGATATGACTCAAGTCAGCACCAACACCAGGGGCGTTAACAACATCGTATAAGGATAAAGTATCAATCAAAGGAGATAACTTCAACAGAAGAGATAAAGGTTGGCCAATACCACCAGCAGCACCACAGACAGTAACTTTCATTGTGAATATAATCTATAGAATAGGAACGAATAGAGAGATCAAATAGATGTGAAGAGAAGAGAACAAGAAGTACAACAACAAAAAGAATTCGCTTCGGTTTTATTGAGTGTGCTCTGTTATCAAAAAGCAGTAGCTTGAGAGGGGAAGCATGCTTCCGTAAAAGAGAGATCACGCACAAATGACTTGCTGCTCTTCCTCGCCTCGGCTGCAGTCTTCCGCTAACAAATCGCTGCAAAAAGGAAGCACATACAAACTGGCAAACCCTAAACAGTGAACACCAAAAAAGAGATGGGGGGGCCCCTTTTCTACCGCGGAAACACGTATCCCGCTGCCGTCTGTTACCCGCTCAATCACGTGACCCTACATGTGATGTTTGCTGCTCTGATCACATGAATTATACGTTTATGAGCTTGCAAAAGAAAGCGTCAATGCATTTGAACCACGTTTTCAAGAGTCAAGCAAGTTGGTAGTCATACACAAAGTGAGGTGAATATGTGTAGATGGAACATGAACCACATGGAACACCAAGCACGTTGTGATTTTCTGCCGTGAATCTTCTATGAATATTTCTGCTGATCACGTCAACAATTTGCTGCAAGGAGAGTGTTGAATAGTTGCTGTGAAGATTAGAAGGATCATATGGTATCGAGTCTAAGTCTCAACTTCCAAAACATCACCACAACGCTCCAAAGCTATACATTGTACAACCGAGGTCTATGATTCCAGATTCAAGATAAACCTTTGTCGAGAAGAGCATCAATTTTATAATGGAAATTATCCAAGGTAGTTGAAGTCAAAGAGTTGTCCTGCAATACCATCCAGATTGCAACTCAATGCAAGGGGTTCACTTAAGGAGGCTTTGGGGCTTCTAAACAGGCTTCATATTTCGTCATTGCAATCAATTATTGTCCCGGGGGAACAGCTGTATTCAGTAAGATCCATTGTGGTGGTTTTGATAGTCGAAAGGGGCATATGAACTATCATCGACACTCGCTCATGAGATGTGGCAAAACGTTGACTGCAGATCTGTTATGACCCACGTGATATGTGAATTATTGACACAAGAACTAAGGAAGAAATAGGTATTCAAAGAATATTTTAGCCTATGATTTCTGAAGATTCCTCCTGCTAGTGCTTATCCGTTATCGAAGGTATGAGTATGCTGATCTTCCAACAAGTTCGTCACAGAGCTTCAGCCATCAGATCTTCTACACGTTTTTGTCTTTACTATGAATTCACATGTATGTCTGACACAATGGCATGAATTGATGCTCATCATTCTAGCGTTCCAACAGGAATGACGTTCTGTACTGAGGATTGTCCTAAGATCTCATTGGGCCTCAGATTATACCCAACTATCAGACACTATTGTCGATGTCTTACTCATGGCCTTCACTGCTTGTCTGAGGCCTCACAAACTCAAATGGATGTCATGATCTCACTTATACTTGCTATTCGATTACAGAACATCTCCTATCACTGATCCTTACAAAAGTTGGGAATTCTATAATGACTGTACTCAACAAGGATCTGCACGTGGTTCAATCTTTGATTCATGTATTTAAGGTGTGGTGCTTTTGACTTGAACTCTTGAAAGAATTCTGCATGTCGTTAAAAAAGTCGATGATCTTTGTCTCTGCACCAACTCTAAATTATACTGGAGTATAAAAGGTTGCTATTTCCATGAATTTTGTTATTGTTGGATCCAGTTTGATGCTATCATATCACATTCACTAGCTGAGACAAAACCATGAAGTTCTCCAATTCAGCTATTTTGGCTGTTGTGTCATTGGTTTCATCTATAACCTCTGCGTCAGATTCCATCAGAATTCAACATTGGAATCTTCGTAATGGTTTGAAAAACAACGGTGATACAATCCAAGAAACCATTGATTCAATATCATCAACACTACCAGAGAATGATGGAGCTATCTCATGGTATGAAAATTATACCGAAGTTAACTGGTCTGACAGAAGAATTGGTATTGCGAATGATGTCGTATTCAATAAAGCAGATATTTTCACCATCAATGAAGGTTACAAGTTTCAAATTGATGACTTGATTACATTATTGGATGACTTCAGCGATGATTCACCTGCTTGGAGATACGTTGGGTTCGGTAGGGATGATGGTAAAGAAAAAGGTGAATATGAAGCTATCTTATATGACTCCAATAAGATCCAAGTCCAATCAAACTATACTATCTGGCTATCAGAAACACCATTTGAGCCATCAAAAGTCCCAAGTGCAGGATCATATAGAACAGCAACAATTGGTCGTTTCAAAATCATTGAAAGTAATAAGTACTTTACATTAATCACCACCCATCTTGATGATCAGTCTGAAGAACAAAGACAATTGGGTGCAACGATGTTGAAAATTATTGGTGCTTATGAATATGAGCACTCAAACGGTCCTGTTTTCTTGACTGGTGATTTCAATTCGTTTCATTCAGGTACGGATTCCGGCGCTTATGAAATCAGCGTTGGTGAAGCTGTTCTTGATGCTTCATATGGTATATCTGTTAACAGTACTTTTGCTAGTACTTACAACTCATCAATTGTCGATACTTTCAAATGGGATGATTTCTGGTTGAAGAGTCCAAAAGAAAGAAGATCAGGACATTATAGCACTTTTGCCGGATTCAAGAAGTATGGGGATACTTCTTCAATGCAAGGAAAGATTGACTTTCAATTTGGTGGGAATCCAAACTCAAATGATTCTTATAATGTTAATACTAATGATAAGACTTTCAAAGTTTTGAGACATAGAATTGGTGAGATCTTTTATGATCGTGAGTGGCATTTATCAGATCATCGTCCTTTGATCAGTGATGTTGAGTTTTGAATGGTGGCTACTAGGGCATGATGATCTTATTAGAGTATACAAAGTTGAGTATCAGCTACTCTGATCGTATAGTGCAGCCTGTGAAATTGCTTGGTCCAAACTGTGGTTTCTCAGTGTGATCGACGTGACGTCTAAAATATAAAATACCTGACGGTACCAGTTATCACTTGGTGAGCTGTAGTGATTAGTGAGCATTGCTTGATTGATGCTGGAACACCAGTCACCAACAGTGGAAACAATTAGTACAACTAAGTGTCATATTGATGGCTTAGATTGTCCAATGAAGTATGAGGCGCAAACTGTGAACACTGAACAGTCTCAAATTCATTGTTTGTGTGTGAGATCGGCGGTGCTAAATTTGAAAGATTTCTTGGTATAACGTGGCGTCCGCCGTCCACCGCGCGCCGCAAAGCCAATCACAATTCCCCCCAGCTATGGACCTCCAGCTCTTTAGAGTCTTTACACCATACTTAGCGTAGTATATAGCATGGATTGGCTCTTTTCATACATTCGACGGTATCTGCTGTACTTAATCACTAGCGTCTACGTCCAGATAGCGAGTATAAAGAGAGGTCTGGCTCAATAGAACCAAGATCTAACGTCTAATCTCCATTGATGATTTATGAAGGACGCCATAATATACGACGTACTATACTAGTTGATGGACGGTGGTCGATGGGCCGTTGGAGTAAATTAGCAGATCAGATCTAGTGTCTCAAATGCCCGGTGCCTATACCGGCGTTTGTAATACAGCTTATTTTACTGATTACGGTGTTACTAGTGGCAGTTACTCTATAGATCCACAGTATTGGATCATCATCCTGCTCCATGACCATACTCAGAGCCGGAAGTGCTTGCCTTCTATCTCTATTGAAACATGATATACTGATATCTTAACACTGAGTGACTGGCACTATCGGCACCAGTTTGTAAATGGGTGTACTTTTTCATTTCAATGCGGGATCACTCACATATCTTAAAAATTTTCAATAACAACAACACATGGCGAAATCTGAAAAGTTATATATAACTCGACATGAATCATTTATGCAAGTCTAATTCCCACTTTTTCTAGCGGCTGGTTTCAGCCAATCATGGTGTGCATACAGAATGGTCGACATGTTTCAGAAGTTATCAATGAGGAAACCCACAGTAGATGACACTGATATAAAATAGGATGGCATCCCCAAATCACCGATGTCACTAAATCTTGTTATTGATTGGATTTGAGGCTTGGAAAAGTAAATTCCCACTTGGTCATCAAGGTATGAAGGTTTCACTCTTGTTCATAATCTCAAGTCTGATAACGTTGATCCATTGTAAGAAATCATATGGGAAGATACGATTACAATCATGGAATTTAAGGTATGATTCCAAGAAAGATGGTGTTCAATTGAAAGATACGATTGATTCTTTGAATGGGACATTGCCTGTTGAGAGTGAGATAATGTATTACCAGGATTACAAGGAAGTAGCGTGGTCTAGGAGAAGAATTGGGATTGCCAATGATGTTGTATTCAATAACGTTGATTGTTTCTGTGTTAATGAAGCTCTTTACAATCAGGTTGAAGACTTGAAAAGTTTGTTGAATCAGTTAGATGAAGAGAATTGGGAATATATTGGTGTTGGTAGGATTGATGGGAATGTTACTGGTGAATTTGAAGCTATCTTCTATAACACTTTGAAAGTATCATTAGAGGACTCAATGACAATTTGGTTATCAAACACACCATTCGAACCATCAAAATATCCAGGCTCTTCATATCGAACTGCAACTGTTGGAAAATTTAAAACCAAGTCCCATAGAAAACATTTCACATTGATGAACACTCATCTAGATGATAAATCCAACAATGAAAGAATTCTAGGTTCATTATTGTTGAAACAACTTGGTGCATATGAATACATGAAAGGGAAAGGACCGGTTTTCTTAGTTGGAGATTTCAATTCAAACTCACAAGGTTCAGATTCATCAAGTTATAAGATTTCCACTAATCCAAATGGGAAAACTCTTGATCTCTCAAGTCAAATTACCATAAATGAAACATTTGCAAAAAAATATTCATCATCGATATCAGATACGTTTCAATGGAATGATTTCTTAGTTGAGACTCCAGTGATTGCAAGATCAGGACATTATTCAACTTTCACCGGATTTGAAAAAGCAGGGAATTATAGTCATTTTGATGGAAGAATAGATTTTCAATTCTATGGGGATCCTAATAGTGATTTGGAACATATACCTGTGAAGAATGTAAGTGTTATTAGACATAGAGTTGGTGAGAATTTCTATGACATGGAATTCCATCTATCGGACCATCGTCCTTTGATCAGTGATGTGTTGATCTATTGAGAGAGAAACAGGTACGTATACTATATAGAGCGTAATTAGAGATAAACCTTTGCATATTATTAGGTATTGGTCATGAAAGGTGGCTGCTTGTAAATTAGTCGCGAGATTACCTGTAAATTCTCGGTTAAGATAATAGGGTTTCTGCCAATAAGTGATATTAGTAACCCGACGTAAGCGATGGAAGAACGAGCAGAGGTCGTTGATCGTTATCGCTGAATACTGAGCTTAATATCTGTCACTGCGATGAGATGAGATGGCGATGTGCCATTGGCAAGCCCGACTTACTGTTGTTAGAAAGAAGAAGTGGACGTCCATACTCCATACTCCATGGGCATGATCATAGGTCTACACAATTGGTTGTTGTTACTCAGAGCAGGGTGATGGGGGTGCCTTAATGGGGCTCGCTAACTAATGACTGACTCCATCTATATAGGTGGTGAGGTACAAGGAACACACATGGAAATTAGACCACACCGTTCGAAATGTGCCTGCCAATTGCCCGATTTTACAACCGTATTTTTGCATGGGTGCCTGGAAGTGCCTGTATCTGCGGCATACTCATCTTCTCATCTCAAGCTTTTGCTCGGGCTTCCCGCTCCACGCGCTGGCGCTGCGGTGGTCCCTTTCCACTTTCCAGGTCCTCCTCTTGTTGTTTGTCACAGTCACTACGCTGGCTTGTTGTATGGCTTCGAGAGGTTGACTCTGTGTCTGCCTGGCGAATGACCGTGCGTGGTTCGGTTGGATCGTTCCAGCTCTCTCTTTGAGACTCCCCTCTGGCTGCCTTCAGGAAGGCTGAACAGAAAGAGTGTGTAGATACAAGCTACTGTTCGGTAATCAGTATTCAGCTCGAAATCAGGATCAGGGTGGTGGTGGTGGCCTTGAGCTTCTTCTGCATCTCCCGCAGGACAGCACACTTCACCTCAATCACCGATCTTGTGGTCACTGCTGCTCACTAATCACAATCGCGTTGTGCCTTTATTATATAATAAAAATAGAAATCCATGATGAAAATGTGGGAAGCGGGCCAATTTTTGAAAGAAGCTGAATTTCATCTCTTCGTACATTTATCCATCTTAGCCCAATTCACCCACCTCAAGATCACCAGTCGGGTGTTGAAGTACTACGCAGATCAGACACCTGTCGTCCCACCATCCTCTTCTCATCCTCTTTACTCCTGTTCAGTTCGGGTTTCCTCTACTATTGTTGGGAATTTCTATCTGGTTTTGTTGAATAATCTCACTGCAATCAAGGGTCTTCAATACCAGCTCCCATTTGAAGTCATACAAAGTTGTCACCAGGTCTCACCCATATATCATCCGTACATCTCTTGAGAAGTCGCTGCCTGTTTATTCTCACGCTTCACAGAGGTTTTCACCCTTGTTTTTCATCCACTTGATCCATAATCCCAGTCACAACAAGACCGCGTCTTGATTGGCCAAAAACACATCATCCATAAACAATGAACAACGGTAAAACATCACCCACGTCTACGAAGGCAAGCATCTCAACGATCTCTACATCATCATCATCCTCAGTTTCCAAAACAAAAGTCAAAGGAAGAACCTTCCAATGTGTTGGATATCCCGATTGTACAATGACTTTTACAAGATCCGAACATTTGGCAAGGCATATCAGAAAACATACAGGTGAAAGACCCTTTGAGTGTACTCATTGCTCAAGAAAATTTTCAAGATTGGATAATCTAAGGCAACATAAACAAACAGTTCATGCTCATGAACGTATTGTTATGAGTGATTATGTTGATGGTAAAAATTCACAATCAAAATCAAAGAGGAAAAATGATGATGAGTCCACTAAAAATGAGAAACATGACACAGCTCAACACCCCATACAATCCGAAGTCCTTATAAATGCGCCTTCAATAGTAATTGACCAACATACTGATGAAACTTATGAACATAATAACGAAGAAGAAGAAGCAGAACAACAACAACAGCAGCAGCAACAGCAACATCATCATCATCATCAACCTAAGACATTAGCAAGACCTACTCAATTCAGACCAAAACATCGTCCAAGACCATTAGTGCTGAACAATAGAACCCCAGTCTACAACGATGGTCCATATACTGCACCTTTACCAATATCGGCAACGGGTTCAAATCAGTTCATCCTTAGTCCAATCTCGCCTTCTTTTTCAACATATGGATCTTCAAACAACGCACTCCTGAGTTCAACGCCCACAATGGCAACTAGTGGTCAAAATCCCAATGGATTACCCTCGTTTGAATTCTTGACTGGTCCAAGAAATGGTGAATCGTTAATATCTCCATATAGTTCAAGTTTCAACACATCTTCAATAATGTCTAGTTCAAATACCCCACTCAACACAAGCTTTGATTTGAAGACCCCAACTTCGAACTCAACTTTTGAATTCATAAGAATTAATGGAAATACCAGTGGTGAGAGTACGCATTCAATGATTGGGAATAATTATGAGAATAAGAGAAAGAGTTGGTTGACTAATGTGCTCAACAATGGGAATATGAACATGGGTGTAAACATCAATATAGACCAACAACACTCACAACAATACAACAATTCGGTCAATATGAAGTCAAACAACCCAATAATGAATCATAATAATCATATGAATCACAACTCAGCACATCATTACAACACTTCAACACCACCAGTGATAAACACCACCACCGAGACCAAAAAACTAAAGATTGAGAGTCTCTTGAACTCAAACACACACTTCTAATCCACCAGCTTCATTTAGTGTGTATTTAATCCTCAAACATTATGTATTATCCCAAATGTTCCCCCCAATGAAAGCGTAATGTCGTTATGATTTCCTATTTCGGAAGTCAATGATAAGAAAATCGTGCTTTCTTTTTCTTTTTTCTCGAAAGGGATGAAATTTCTATAGAAAAAAGGGCTGGTCATAAATCAGTCAAACATCAGTCAAATCATACTTTCCCAGATCATCACTAAATACTGCTATAACAATTATTTCTACTCATAATCACTCGTCAATTGTTTACTTCAACTTCAGCATTTTTGCCTTCAATTTTGAGTTCTGTTGATTATAAAACTAAGGATATCCATAATCATTTGGTTACTATAACGATTATCATAAAACCACATCAAAGATCAACAACTTGGAATGAGTTTTTATAACAGAGGTCAACAAGTTCAAATACAACAACAGTCCGTTCCAAATGGAATCCATGAATTTGGTAACACCCTAGGATTTGGTGGTCAAAATAATGCGGGTAATGGTGGAAATGCATCAAATGGTGGATATCTTTACAACAATACAAACTCTCCATTAGGTTCTAACGCTATGATTAATCATGGTCAGGTTCAGAATCCAGGTTTCAATAATTTGAATTTGTCAACTAGAAATCTTGATTTCCCACCTTCTTCTTTTGGTTCCTCCGTCAATAACACTGGTTCTACCACATTGTCTAATCCAACAACTTCATCATCAACTCAACCAAGATTAGTCCAATCAAACAACATCATTTCACCATCGTTAAACTTTGCATCACTTTACTCCAATCGTGCCAGATTCAATGCATCAAAAGGATTTGACCTTGAAGATGATTTGGAATTTTGTCCTGAGATTCATGAACATTTCCTTTCTCAAACAACTTCGTCAACATCATCTCAAGGAACAGGGAATAGTTCTAATTTTACACATCGTAAATTCAACCCTTATACATCTTCATCTTTCAGTCCACAAGTGAGTCCAACTTCTGCTAATGCAATGACAACAACAGCATCATCACCAACCTCAACAAAACAAACCGTTTCTAATAATAGTTCCACCACTCCCAAATCAAACAATCCAAATGATTTTAGAACAATCACCCCAAGAGCTAAAAAAGTTTTAGAAATTGTCAATCCAGTTACAGGTTTAAGAGTTTCTTCTCCTGCTCCTTACAAATGGTGAGGTGTGATTTTTACGCTTTATGTCTGTTTATGAATACTTTTTTTTTTTGGTTGTTTTCTTCTTGATTTTATCACCACTAATCATGAAATTGAAAGTCTTGTCATTTGATATGAACAAAACCAAACCATTCATGGTCTCACTTTTTTTTTATACTTATCATACTGTTTGTTGTGTGTGTCTTCATCTCTGTTATTAATATGGAATTATATTTGGACTTATGAGATTGATTTTATGGGCAATTATGAAATATACAAGAAAAATTTATGGAGCTAGACTCTTGATATAAAATATCAGTTATATACCCTTTTGACATCTATACATATTTATCACTAATACATTCATATCACTCCGTTATTGAGTTTATCATTATTTCTAGTGTCACATGTTGATGGTTTCATTTATTGGGGATATCTTGTCGTGAACAACCTTTTAAAACTAAACTTTTTCTCCTTTTTCTTTTTCTTTTGTATAACTTCAGGTTGTACTGTTTGCTCTTGTACTTGGTCCTGTACTACTGCTTGCTGTTGTTGATAAGCAAGGGATTGTCGCTGTTGTGGTGAGGGTGTTTGGTGAGGGTGTGTTCTTTCTCCTCCTTCTTCTTCATATTGTTGCTCCACAGATAATTGTTCTTGGACTTGTTGTTCTTCTTGGACGTGTTGCTGCGGAGGTGGTAACGTTGATGATGATGATGGTGGCGGTGGCGATGGTGTCTGTAGTACCCGTAGTGTCTGTTCACGGTGAGCTTTCTGACCACTATCGTTCCTCAATGTATGTCTTTTAAATGTCCCATTACCTTTACTTGTAGGATTCTTATTTGGGTCTTGGGGTTCTATTCCATAAACCCTTTGTTTTGCAATCTCCATCGCTTTGGCATACATTTCTTCTTGTGACATGGGTTCAGGTCTTTTAGCTTGTACTGGTACTGCATTACCATAAGCTTGTTGTTTGTATGGGTGTGGTGTGGTTCTTGTTATCGAGCTTCGTCTTGATGTTGGTCTTGACGATGGTTTCAATTGGACTGGGGATGACAAATCCAATTGAACTTGTTTCTTGGATTTCTTTGGTCTCTCCCATGGCAATCTATCATAAGCATCTGAATATACTGATCCGTCTTCACTAACTTCAGGTGAGTGATCACCATGATGTGATTGTAAATTGATATCAACTGGATCCAATTCTTGATGATGTTGGGGTTCAAATGTAGCACTATTTGAAACAGTTGGACTGTTCTTCAAAATACCCTTGATTGGGCTCCTGATACTACTCGTCTCACTTACATCTGGGTATTCATCTGGCTCCATGATCATGGTCATTCTCTTTTTTTTAGCTCCCGGAACATTTTGATTGTTCAGAGCACCTGGTCTGAATTCTTCATCTTCTGCAATTGAACCTAAATCACCACTTAATAAACTCCCAGCATATCCATTAGGAAGACTAGTTCTGTTAAATTTATTGGCCGATGGTGGCGGTAATATATCCTGAGTTTCAGTTTTCACTATTTCATATGAACCAAATTTTTGAATGGTTTCAGTTGTTATTGATTTGGTACGACCATATTCATCTGTGGTTCTCGTTGTATGAATGATTATTGGGTTATTGTTGGTATTTAGTGGTTGGCGAGGAATGTAGTTGTAGCTTTGTGGATTGTATGATGCACTCGTCAATGAATTTGATCTCGAGTTGTTTCTTGAAGTGATGGAGGCTGGTCTTCTACTGTATTGGCTTGTGACAGCATTTCCACTTTGATGATTACTCAATGAATTTGACCTGAAGCCACTATAGGATGCATTACGAACAATTGAGCTTGTTCTGGCATTGTATGAGTTTGGATTGTATGAGTTTGAGGTCAACGAATGGGCCCTCAGAGCAGTTGAAGCAGCATCACTTGGTAGATAAGCATTGTTGTTATAATTGGGTTGGTTGTTTTGATAGGAATACCTCGACAGATCGGGCACTCTGTCTTTTTTCTTCTTGGAGAACAGTCCCATAGCAGCTGGTTGATATCAGTTGGATCACGTAGTGGTTGACAGCAGCTGATTAATGGTGTGTGTGTCTTGTTGATGATGGGTATTTTATGTTTTTGTTATTGTTCAAGGAATTTCATATGACATGAAAAAAGCCCAAAATGAGAAGAAAAGAGAAGAGAAGCTGGAATTGTACTTTTTTTCCTCTCAGCCAAGCAACGATTATTATGACTGGTTATTTTGAAAGGAACAGACAATGATGAGACAACAACAGCCCAGTATCCTCCACTGTCGAACCCAATCAGAAGCTGAGGACTATCCTTGCGCTCTTGCTTAGTCACCAGGCTCGGTGATTATATAACTTATTACATAATCTTTGGTTACGAAGCGATGCCCCCGCCCCACCACCTTTCCGCCGCTGTTTGGAAAATGATCAACAAAAAAAAAAGTCGTCGAAAACAAAGCTCCATTTTTTCTCTCCATTTCGAACACAACACTGCTTGAATTCTCGACCAAAAATGGCTTCTGTTGACGAATTGAAGGACCTCGTCCACAAACTACAAGATAGAATTGTTTCCTTGGAACAAAAAGCTGGCTTGATCCCAGTTGTTCCAAAATCAATCAGAATGGTCCTTATTGGCCCACCAGGTGCTGGTAAAGGTACTCAAGCCCCAAACTTGAAAGAGAAATTTTGTGCTTGTCATTTGGCCACTGGTGATATGTTGAGATCCCAGGTCGCTAAGAAAACTCCATTGGGTGTCGAAGCTAAAAAAATTATGGATCAAGGTGGTTTAGTCTCTGATGATATCATGGTTAACATGATCAAGGCTGAATTAACTTCCAATCCAGAATGTAAAAATGGTTTCATCTTGGATGGTTTCCCAAGAACAATTCCACAAGCTGAGAAATTAGACCAAATGTTGAAAGAATCAAACAGACCTTTGGAAAAAGCCATTGAGTTGAAGATCGATGATGAATTACTAGTTGCTAGAATTACTGGTCGTTTAGTCCACCCAGCTTCAGGTAGATCTTACCATAAATTGTTCAACCCACCAAAAGTCCCAATGACTGATGATTTGACTGGTGAACCATTGGTTCAAAGATCTGATGATAACGCTGAAGCTTTAACCAAAAGATTGGTTAGTTACCACAAACAAACCGAACCTATTGTTGATTACTATAAGAAATCTGGTATCTGGTCTGGAATTGATGCCTCTCAAAAACCAACCACTGTCTGGAGTGACGTCTTAAAATGTTTGGGTCAATAGATCCGATGATTATGTACATATATACACATTCAAAAGAGAGAACAAAACTACAGAGTTTCTAGCTGTGTGTAATTATAAATATTGCTGCTAATTATACTGTTCATTTTTAAAGGTCTGCAGACTCTATGTAGTATGCAATACGTCTTCACTTGGTTTGGAACTTGACATTACTTATGATTCCTTTTAGTAAATTCAAATCGACTTTCTTCTCGTCATTTCTATTTCTCTTAAAGATTAGCTTCTCCAACATCCCGTTTTTATTTGTTTCGTTGAAGCAATCAAAATGGAAGATTTTACCATTTGATTCAATTGAGTTGTTGAAAACCCATTCTCCCAAATCATCATCATATTCACCATGCATTGTTTCTTTACAGATCCCACAAACAACGCTCATACTGGTTGAATCACTAGGAACAACCACATATCTTCTGGTCTTTTTAGCATCTTCATTATTGTTGACATGATCATCGTTATTTGTTGAACCATTATTCTCATTGGATATATTTGAGAAAATTTCATCATCTCTGAAATTAACAAACTCTTCTTCATCCAGATACCAAGCTCTTGATTGAACTATTGAAGTTTCTTTCAATTTTTTGTTTATTCTGAAATGCCAATCTAAATGCTCTCTTCTTTTCTTCAATCCTGTATCAGTATTATCAAATCTCTTACCACAGGTTCCACATTTATTAGACTGTTTAACCACAAAGAAAAATTGGTATGCTTTTGAAGAATCAATGGTTAAGAATTTGGACTTCAAATCAAACTGGGAAATCAACTTCTCTGCTTCATTCTCTGGTTTAGTGATGCTGTCCAATCCTGTTGATTTGTTGGTCTTGGTGGATAGTAATGTTTTCAGCGATAATGCAGATGGTATAGCTGTTTTTGGTGAATTTGTGGATTTAACAAGTCCCTTGTTCTCTAATTTCGATAGTAACTGTGATAGATCAGTCTTAGGCTGCTGCTGCTGCTGCTGCTGCTGTTGTTGTTGCTGTTGTTGTAGTGAAGTTGGTAACTTTGGAGCAGACGATGAACTTAAGTTCAGTAAATTATTCAGAAGTCCATTTGTCTTTGGGGTTGGAGCTGGAGCTGGAGCTGAATCAGTTTTAGGTGTCTCAGTTTTTTGTAGGAACGCTTGTAGATTTGGCATGGATTGTAAACTTGGTTGTGGTTGTTGAAGAGGAGGAGCACTTTGTAGTGGAAGTGGGGGTGGTGTTGAATTTCTAAGTAGAGCCTCTTCAGATCTTGTCATCTCATCCAATTGATATTTACATTGTTGAATTGCCTCAATTGGTAGATTTTGTGATTGGATGGCAAACTTCAACTGATTAATGACTTGTATTTTTGGCTGGATTGTATGATCATAAGGATTGGCAATCAATCTTTGGTTTGTCAGGTACAATAATCTATCAACAAGAGGTATAAGAGCTGCAGAACTAATGTTGTAATTACTCGTATTATTAATAATGGGCTGTGGAGGAGTTGGTGTTAAATTACGTGTATTTGTTGAAGACGATTGTGATTGATAGATTGAGCTAGCCTTGATTAAGAACTGCTCAATTTTCTCAATAGGTTCATTTGGAAATAATGGCAACCCACTTGAATTTGTTGCAAATTTCCAAGTCTTGAACAAATCGATAAACTTCTTTCTGGTGGCATCATCAACCAGTAGATATGCCTGAGTGAAAGTCTTGAACAAGTTCTCACCAAACAACAGCGTATAAGGACTCCCCACGTTCTTAGAGATGGAATCCAAGAGATAGAACGAAAACAGTTTCTGACTAGGAACTGCTTTACTGATCCTTTTCTCAACAGCCTGTGTTATGAATTGAGCAGCATTCACGTTTTCTTGAGCAATCTGAGTCAGATTCGAGATGATTGGTTTAGAATTGAACGTGAGATCCGTTAGGAACATGTAAAAATCCTCACCAACAGCTTCCAATTCCTCCAATTCCGACATTTTTAGCTGTTTTGGCGCTGATTTGTTATTTGGAAGAGTTGTAATTTGTAGCGTTGAATTTTTGAACAAGGTGGTGATCATGCACAAGTATCACAACAGCAGACCTCGCATTTATGCGCGAACATACTTGACGAAATTGCTCAAATAGCACCAGTCAGCTCGACCATAGTGGCTTTACTACAGCTATATTCGTCATCCTGGAGTGAGCAGCTATACAACCATGCCAATATCATCCTAATTCCAGGAACATGGGGCAAAACACATGTCACATGACTCATCACAATAACGCAGTTGATAACGAATTGACGAAGTGACAACTGCGAAAAAAAACTGAAAAATTACTCTTCGAAGCAGCACTTGTCCCAGCTCATCTAGACGGCCCATCAGATAGCGATAAACCTCATAGAACTATGTCTCCAACCGTGCAAGACAAGAAGCAATCAGCCCTTGCCAGAGTCCTTGGTTCAGCCTCTGCTGGGATCTTGGAAATCGGTGTTTTCCATCCAGTTGATACCATCTCCAAGAGATTGATGTCCAATTCCACAAAAGTCACATCATTGGCTGAATTCAATAAAGTTATCTTCAGAGATCATGCTGCTGAAAAGATAAGTAAGAGAGCTTTGTCTCTGTTCCCGGGTCTTGGGTATGCTGCAGTTTACAAGATCTTACAAAGAGTTTATAAATATGGTGGTCAACCATTTGCTAATGAATTCCTAAACAAAAATTTCAAATCCACTTTTGACGATGCTTTTGGTGCTAAAACTGGTAAAGCCATGATGTCTGCTACTGCCGGTTCACTTATTGGTATTGGTGAAGTTGTTTTATTACCATTGGATGTTCTAAAGATCAAAAGACAAACAAACCCAGAATCTTTCAGAGGCCGTGGCTTCTTGAAAATCATTCAAGATGAAGGATTCGGACTATATAGAGGTTGGGGATGGACTGCTGCTAGAAATGCACCAGGTTCATTCGCTCTATTTGGTGGTAATGCATTTGCCAAAGAATATATCTTAGGTCTTGAAGATTACTCCAAAGCCACTTGGGGTCAAAACTTTGTTTCATCAATTGTTGGTGCTTCAGCTTCTTTGATTGTATCAGCACCATTGGATGTTATCAAAACCAGAATTCAAAATAGAAATTTTGAAAATCCAGAAAGTGGATTCACCATTTTGAAGAACATGGCTAAGAATGAAGGTATTACATCGTTCTTTAAAGGTTTGACACCAAAATTGTTGACCACAGGTCCAAAATTAGTGTTTTCATTTGCTTTGGCACAATCTTTGATCCCAGCTTTTGATAGATTGTTTTCCAAAAACTAGGGTATTGCATCATAGATTTTCCTAACTTGTTTTTTTGTATATAGAAAAGAGAACTCGGACCCTTTAATGTTATTAATATCCAAGTATAGAGGGGATTGAAGGTCTCTAACAATAGAAAGCGTGTTGTGAATAAGGTTGTTCTATGTAATTTGAGACATAGAGACTGGGGAGAGACTAACATGGCAGCTTGGTCATGATCAGATCTGAGAAATAGTACACTTCTCATTATGATGATCCCTCCAGCTCTGTCCCAACACCCATGTTACGAAAGTAGAGTATTGCAACTCAAGGGCCAATCGCTTGTGATTAATAGTCACTAGCTACCATCCACTGCCAGTTCCCAGTTCCCACTAGTCGCTACACTTGAACATTTGATTCTCCAGCTGGATTTGATATGGAGCACAGGATTTCTTGATTTGGCAGTGCCGCCTTTAGGCGTCATATCGCCAAATCTAGAACACAAGAGGAGCGAAAACCGCTAATTCCCTAATTAGGAAGTCTTTCCCAATAGAGCTTATGTCGCCGAAATTTGGTCCAATCATAAAGCTGGAGTTACCCATACAACCACTTTTTCTCACATATGCTCACAGCTCGCTTACAGCTAATGCTGCATACATACAGATAAAGGTGGAAATCTGATCGCTTTTTCTTCTGAAAAATTACCCCTTTGAGAGAGACAAACACCGAAGTGCATATAAAAAAACGGCCTCTGCTTTAATCAGCCGCCACAGGCAGCACTTTGTTGGTTTTTATGCGTTTCTATGCATGAGATATGACCATATTTCAAATATATCGAGCTTTTCTTCGGATTTGATCATATTTCAAAATTTGAAAAAAAAAAAAAAAATCGGGAAGTTGAATTTGTGATTTATCAGAAAAATTTTTGTTCATGTTTTGATTTCTTTAGACAATTATATATCCCCAATTCACTCCCAAATCCCAATTATCAGTTTGCATACCATACAATTCTTTCGAGTTCAATCATTTTTATACTATCTCATACAGGAGGGTTTGCTGCAGCCGATTTTTCACCCATCAAGTGACGACACAAAAAAAACATACGGATATGTCCAATAACGGAGAATTGTGTTTGACGAACTCAAATAACTCTTCATTGAACTCATATTCTTCATCAATTGCTGACTCCACAATCACAAAAGCCTCTTCCATCTCCACAAAGACCATCAAGAACATGATATTGAACAGGAAAAGATCTCAATCCTTGACAATTGAGCCATCGTTGTCAAACAACTCATCCAGTACCAGCGCTACCATTACCACTACAAACTCGTCCCTCAACTCCAAAACAAAATCACTATTGATGAGAAACAGATCCATCAGTTCGATCTTTCCAAGTTCCTCATTTATGAGCTCGGGCCCATCTTCTTCTTCTTCCGTGGCTACAACAAGAGATAACTCCATTTCAAGTCTAAGTGAGTCCGAACTGGATCTCGTTCTACAGCCATTGACCAGAATTGAAGAGAACGTTGGTAAGACTGGCAAATACAAATCACTGAAGCTTCACAAAGCTGCTATTTTGAAGGACAAAGAGACTGACATTAAAATTTACGACGAAATTGCTGATAATATCCTAAACAAAATATCGAATGTTGATAACTCCATTGACTGGAGAATATAACATTGGCTCCCCTCCCATCTTCATGAAAAAAACATAAAACTGGCTTTTATGTATCAACATAGACAAACAACAACAACAAAAATAGATTAACGATTGCTACCTTTTCACTTCTTCCAAATTTTAATCATTGCTTCCCTTTTGCTTACGCCCCCCACCCAACCATTGACCAAACTCTTGATGAGTTTTGTATGGTTGTGCTTTAATTTCTTCTGCTTCAAATCAGGAAAAATGACATTTCATAATGAGAATATATATCATGGGTGTTGGAGAAACATCTGAATATCACTACGTCTATTGTAAGTTTCTTATCATTGTCTATTATATCAGTCTCTCAATTCCTTCTCGGTCTGAATCCAAATTTTAGAGAATCCCAAAATACCTGAAATCAACCCACTATAGGAATAAACTGTTGGATGGAACTTCAAACCCCATACATCGATACTAACCTGAATCAAATCAAATGATAATCTAGCCAAGTCCAACTTAATTATGTTTTCTTCATGTTTCAAATCGTTCAATTTCTCATCGAAGTTGTTTATAGCTGGAGATTTATTATTGAATTCTCTCAGGATCTGTGATCTTAACGGTGAATTTCCAACTTTATCATTCCCATTTATGTTATCCAGTAGATTCTTGGATAATTGTGATGCTCTTTGTTTAACTTGATATTGAATGTTCAATTGTAATTGTTTGGTTCTATTATCGCTCAAAAGTGTAAAGTTTTGCTTCAATCCGAATAAAACATCATATAACCATGCTAGATCTATATGTCTTCCAACAAACTTTCTGAGTCTCAGGTTCGTCAGTATTTGTAACTTGAACAAGAGAAACAACTCGTCAGTTATACCATAGTATAGGTTGATTAAATCACTCAAGAAACTTTCATTAACAAAACTTTTTTTGAATTGTTCAGTTGAAAAATTCTTCAATTCCAGAAAGCTTCGAACTTTATGATAGAATGAGTGCACTCTATATGGAGTCCCACCAAATCTTAGTGCGAATCTGAATATACTTAGATTATTCAACAGTATCCCAATCTTCTTCTCCAATAGGTTTGAGTTCAGGAATACGAGCAATTTGAAGTATTTCAAAGGTTCATTCAAATGATTTTTAGGATTGATTGATAGATTTGTAAACTTTTCATCAATCAGATACCTTCTTGTTGAAATTAGATAGTACTTCAATAGATTTAAAAGGTAATACAATATTTTAGCAAGTCTGTCTTTCCCCATCACTTTACTTAACAGTCTTTTGTAAATCTCGAACCTCGATATCAGTTTGAGATGGTCACTTTTCACTATCTCATCCTCTATTATGAGGCTGTTCTCTTTATACGACTTTATTGGTGATGTTGGGATGAAGTCATTGTTATGTGTTCTGATACTATGGTCATTGAATGGGGATGGTGAAGGAGATTTTAGTTTCAAGTTGATGAAACTTGGGTCTGTGAATATATTTGAGTCGTGCAGCACCTGGCCTGAGTAATCCATCTTCAATAGCCTTATCACAACAGATGCCTTGACTCTATTAAGTTTCTCACTGGCTTATCGACTTTTTCATTGAGTAATGTCGTTTGGAAAATTACGCGTTTTTCTCCTCCAGTTTAAGCGTTCTGAATATTACGCTGAAAAACTTGACGGAAACGGTCCGTTTTTCACTGGATGTTAAGCAAGAGGTAGCGTAAATACCAGAACATCATCATAAAGTTCCCCATGCAACGATCTCATATTACCAGAATAAAGTCTAGAAGCTCTTTTCAATTGGTCCATTCCATATACCACCTGCCAATGATTATAATGCCGACCTAACCCTGTCTGTTCCAGTAGCAATACCACGACAGCAACAACGAGTAAAACCCTAAGGGCCGTCGCTAATGGTAGGCATACAGCTGCTGATCAGCATTATTAATACGTCTGCAATTAGCCGATGGATAACTTATGATTTGGTACTATTATATGGACAGCTTGGACTAGATTTCAGTGTGAATTAGTGTGAACTAACAAAATTACCTGACTCACATACATAGTATACCGTATAACACCGTGCCGGTACTGAAACTGATAATTGATTACCAGCTGAAACTGATCTGATAATCCGACAAGGTACTTACTTCTTATATAACGGTCCATTCCCCTGGGACTATAGCGTGCTGATGATGTCATATTGATGGAACAGCTTATATCACCTAAAGGCTAGAGCCCGACGTGGATTGTGCAGCTTATAGATGGTCTCTAGAATTACCAGCTATATTTCACTACACTAATTGATCAAATAGCTGATTGGTGAAATAAGGAACGAGCAATAGTACTGTGGACGTCAATTTATAATTGTTCTTATTATTATAATGATATTATTCAACAGATTACAAGTCCAAGTACTAGATTCAGTTGAGACGTTGAAGACGTAATTGAAGCTACTGTACTGATCATCTCAAAGTATCATCACAATCTTATACGCTGATCATCATGAAAGTAATTTCAGTTAACATCAGCTAGCTGATATTCACGACATACGATTGATCTATAATTCACTAGTAGCTATACTCTAAGAGCCACTATAGACGACCGAAATTTCATCAGCTCGCCACTAATTATGTTCAGAAATCTGCGTTATAGTAGCAGCAGAGTCCGTCTGATTCATATACGTCCAATGTCCATGGTCTCTACGAATTGAGGTTTTAGGCCAAAAGTAATGCTAAGCTGTACAAAAAACTTGAAACTCACTGATTGGGAAATAGTCCCTTTCAGGAACTAATTGAATCCTACGCATCCGGGCATTTCCCAATACGGTAAGATTGCCGGAGAGCATGATTATACACACAATTCACAAAGAATCTTTTGTATTAGGAGATTTCAAATGTTCCTTCTTTCCCTGTGGGCGTGCTTGTTCCTCATATCCTCCCTTACACTTGACTAGCAAGGTCATCTCGTTTCTCAGATATCTGCTTGGATAACCCCAAGAAAGTACAAGATACTTCAAAAACTTTCACTACTAGTGCTTGATAATATCGTTGCTGATAAATTTCAAGTCACAAGCTACTGATCATAAATATGGGGCACCACCATGCACAACAGGTCCAGCAACCGATCTACCTGGCTGATCTTTCTCCAATAAGAGATAAAGAGGAATCACGATTCACGGAGGAGGAACTCGATCCTGAGACCATAGATCAATCGGACTACTCGGTAAGCCCAGGGCCTTTAAAGTCTATTCAGCTGAAAGACCAAGAATCACAAATCATTTCGACACTTGAAGCATTCATCGTTGATGATAATTTCAAAAAAATTCTATTTGTCTGTTGGTGTGGAGGGTTTTTGTGTTTATTAGATGGGACAATAGTCTCCACAACAATGTCAAATATCGCTTCTGACTTCAACCAATCTGATCTAGTGACATGGATCCCAACATCATACTTATTGACAAGTACTGCATTTCAGCCTTTATACGGGAAAACAAGTGATATCCTTGGTAGAAAAGCACTACTGATTTTTGCACAGGTATTCTTCACTCTTGGGATACTTCTCTCGACTTTTGCAACCAGTGTTCAGACTCTCAGTATCGCCAGAGGTATTGCTGGTATTGGTGGTGCTGGACTGATGACACTCGTCAGTATCATAATCAGTGATAGAGTTCCCTTAAGTCACAGGAGTATGTACACTGGTTATGGGAGTGTCATTTACAGTTGTGCTCAGATAATGGGTGGTCCTGTGGGTGGGCTTTGCATCCAGACTATTGGCTGGAGAATGATGTTTCTATTACAGGTGCCATTCATGTTGGTATGCATTTTTTTGACTTTGAGGGTTGATATCAAAGTTGATCATATCTCTGATGATATTGATACGATTCTATCAAGAGATAATCTAAAAAGAATTGATATTGGTGGTATAATAACTCTGAATCTTGCAATATCTAGTTTGATCTTTCTACTATCCTCAAATGAAAACTCTTCTAGAGGTTACAAATATGGGCTTAGTATTCTACTCATAGTTTCAACCATTGCATATATCATCATTGAGAAATACGTCGCTTTCGAGAAAATATTCGAGCCAGAGCTATTGAAAGGTGAATTAGGTTTGGTTGGTCTGGTTTCTGGTATATGCTCTTTGTCGTTGTATATGATCCTATTTATAAGCCCGCTATATTTGCAGATTGTTCAGAATATATCAGTCACTGATGTTGGTTATTATACAATGTTCTTCGTTGCTTCAAATGCGGCAGGGTCTCTGATCAGTGGAATGGTGATCAGAAGACATGATAAGTCGGAAACTGATTCACTAGTTTCGAGTATAAGAACAACACTAGGAGCATTCATATTGCAATCCATTGGGCTTTTTTTGCTTTACATCCAGTTATCATATACCTCTCCAAACAACCCTGGTGCGATTTGGAGACTCTTATTCATTCTAGAGCTTATCATTAGTGGAATGGGTGTCGGTGCGATTGGTGTGGGCCTTGTTGTGTTCATAGTTGGTAAAGTTGGTCGGGAACGTCAGGCCAGTGCAAATACCGTTGTGTCACTGTTGAAATCATTGGGAAACGTTCTGGGTGTGTCAATATCTCTTTCAACGTATTCCAAGACCATTGGGTCCTCGATCCATGATTACTTCAAAACTGATGACAACAAGCAGTACATTGTGAAGTTGATCAAAGACTCAAGCTTCATATGGGATGGACTGCCAACTGAATACATGTCCGATGTTCTATCTATTTATAAAACTGGTCTGACTCATGCATTCTATCCTGCCTTAACTCTCACAATTGTTGCCTTGGCATCGATGTTCTTGCTCAACAGAAGTGTTGAGAAACTGCTTGATTGATCCCTCCTCAACGTTTAGAACTATCTATATTTGCGCAAAAGTGCTCTCAGGTGGAGCTGTTGCTGTAGTAGTCGATCAATTGTATATCATTACCCGGCCCTTCTCGAGAGAATAGTGCCATGAATGCCTAATAATAGCTAGCTAGGAACTAATTCCCAGACAAGTGCAAAGAGATTGTATAAGAACGTACCGTCATCCCCTTCGTTGCAACAAGATGCTTTCACAATGAACACAGGTAATAGTTCAGTAATTTCCAGGATGCCGTCTAATCGAAGTTCATCTACCGGGGCCTACCTCCCACATGGCGAGGTTCTTGGTCATACAATGATTGGTGGTATCAAGGGAAAAGAGTCGGATTTCAGTATGGTAAATCAAAAGAGTGATCATAGTGTTGATACTGGAAACGAGATCAAGAAGAAAGATGCGTTTCTTGAAGTTAAGGAGAGTGATCATTATTTGGTGAAGGTCTTCAAGAAATATCTGAGGTTCGTCGGACCTGGGTTGATGATTGCAGTTGCTTACATGGATCCAGGTAATTATGCCACTGATGTGAATGCAGGTGCCTCTTCTCGATACTCATTGTTGTTCATCGTGCTACTGTCTAATATCATTGCTATCTTTCTACAATCTTTATGCATAAAGTTGGGGTCCGTCACAGGATTGGACCTTTCGAGAGCGTGTCGTGAACATCTACCCAAATGGTTGAATATTGTACTTTGGTTTTTTGCAGAATGTTCCATTATTGCTACTGATGTTGCTGAAGTGATCGGTACTGCTATAGCGTTGAACATCTTGCTGAAAATCCCCTTACCAGCTGGTGTTGTCCTGACTTGTACAGATGTTTTTTTTGTGTTGATGGCATATAGACCTGGTTCTTCTTTGAAATTCGTCAGATTGTTTGAGTATTCTGTTGCATTGTTAGTTTGTGCTGTTGTTATTTGTCTTTGTGTGGAATTGGCATACTTGCCTGAGATCAATTTACGTGTGCTATTCAGAGGGTTTGCACCATCAAAGGAAATGTTTGATGGGGATGGAATGTTCATAGCTACGTCAATCTTGGGTGCTACAGTTATGCCACACTCACTGTTCTTGGGCTCAGGTCTAGTTCAACCAAGATTAAGAGAATTTGATGTTGATCATGGTTATTGTAAGATTTCAAAAGATGATGATCCAGAGGAGGCTTATTATTCTTATAGGCCAACTGCAAAGGCCATCAAGTATGCCATGAAATATTCCTGTGTTGAGCTTGCAGTCACACTTTTCACGTTTGCATTGTTTGTCAACGCCGCACTTTTGATTATTGCTGGTGCTTCGTTGTATGGTACTGAAGCAGCAGATGATGCAGATCTATTTGCTATTCATAGATTATTGAAAGAGCAAGTCGCACCTGCTGCAGGGACCCTCTTCATGCTGGCTTTATTGTTTTCTGGTCAGTCTGCAGGTATTGTTTGCACAATTGCGGGTCAAATAGTGAGTGAGGGGCATCTGAGTTGGACTATTACTCCATGGAAGAGAAGACTTGCAACGAGAGCTATATCAATCGTTCCTTGTTTGGTCATCAGTGCTTCAATCGGGAAGTCTGGATTGAGCTCAGCTTTAAACGCCTCGCAAGTGGTATTGTCTATTCTATTACCATTCTTGACTGCTCCTTTAATCTACTTTACCTGCAAGAAATCAATAATGAGAGTTGAAGCTCAAAAAACGTCGGACGAACCAGTTGAGATGATAACTTATGTTACTTCTGTGTCTGAATTGTTGGAGGATCAGGTGGATAGAGAGTATATCGATTGGTCAAATAGTTGGGTCACTACTATCATTGCATGTTTAATTTGGCTATTCGTTTCTGTCCTGAATATTTACATGTTGGTCAAATTAGGTATGGGAGACGGTTGATGACTTCTACACGCTAATCAAGGGAGAAAATTGAATAGTCTTTATTATTCCGCTTCAGAAAATCCCTCGTTCATATTCCTGGTATGTAAGTGTTCATGGCATTGAGCGAAGCATCCTCTATGAAAACATCATTCCAATTAGGAATGATTTTATCCCAATTTTTAAAGTACTTGTCAATCTCGTTATCGTTATGAAACACATGACTCAAATTGGAGCTATTAGGACTAGTATTATCTGGAGTGGTTGCCGTGGTGATATATGATCTCTCAGAGGTAGATTCCGTACTGATACCTCCGTTGGAAGACACTGACAAATCTGATACACTGATGGAGGAACGTGTGGTCAAACGATTTTTCTCATCAGATGCAGTATTTGAGTTCAGGATATCATCAAGTTTTATCTTTTTGGTAGATTGAGGGATCTTGACTGACAATCTTTCAGATATATCAGAATCACCATAATCATTTAAGAGGTTGTTCAACTTAGGACTTGATTTCAACTTGTCATTGAAGTTTTCGTCTTTGAATGTATCCAAATATCTGTTCAATTCTGAAACGATAGAATACCACGATGAAGTCAGTTGATCCTCCTTAGAATATTTCTTCAAGAAATTCATATTCTGTAAACCGAGACTCTTTAGTTTACCATCACGAAGAATGGAAGCGACGGAAAGACAAGTCACTGCATTGGTGAACGTCTGGAAAGCTGTGAAAGGTGTGATACAAAACTGCTGGACAGCGTGTAATGATGATATCAACCTTGATGAGCCTTCCAAATCACTAATCAACCTCTTTGCGAATTGAATATAGTCAAGCTTAGAGATTCCCGAATTGTAGTAAAAGTATTCACGATTCAAGAAAATCCCACAAAGGTATAATAGTTGATGAAGGTAACCAAAACTCAAGTTTTTCGTCTTCACATGATACGTTGAGTTCTCCAGTTTCAGTGCGTCTGGTAGCTTTTCCTTCAACAAGGCAAGATCATTGGATAATCTGAAAAAGATAGAGTTTGGATCATTAGGGCTCAGTTTCTCACGTAATGAGCCAGTCTCGCCAACCCATTTGGAAATCTTGGACCACAACTCATACGCTATTATGGTGAAATCCGTACAGGTCAGAACATCCAAGCACGTGAAACATTCATCGTAGGACGGATAAGTGATTGGGATTCCCAATCTGAAATTCTCCTCAGGACATGGCAAACTGACACCAATATCTTCAATCCTTATGGCATGGCTTCTGTTTCTCCCACTTGAGTTACATCTATCCATCATGAAAACAGACCATATTGTACGACGTTTTGACTCTAGTGCGATGAAACGTTCTCTTTCTGTTGGATATCTTTGATGATCTTCATTGTAACAAACCCCATTCTTGCATGAAAGTCCCAAAATTGTCCCCATTCTAGCTGCTATGCCGATGTAAAGATAGGACCTTGTAGAGTTTCCCTCTGTCCACTCGTATGAGGATAATAGTGTCAAGGATTGGACCCTTTGGACGGATGGAGTATCAAAAACATCCTTCAACAGTAGTCTTGAATAGTATGCAAAATATCTTGAAGCATTTGGAGGTGAGTCCGGAGTCAATGGAGTAGATTCAGTAAAATCAGGGATGAATTTCTCTGGCTCAATGTCTTGATTGAACCCACCGTATATCTTGTTCAACTTCTCATCATATCTGGCACATAATGCTAGTATTGCCAATAATGTACATGGCGTATATTCTGGGATATCACTTGGGTCATCATAATTAAAGAAATGATGTTCGAACTTATCACTTTTGATCCAATTTATGTAACTTTCCTTATGAACAAAGTTGAACTTGGTGTGGTATTGGTTGTTGAAGAAACCTTCGAGCACTCTTATTATGGTTTCTCTGTTTGGTAATATTATTGGATCCAGTTGATGTGGGGGATAACTTTTTCTGAACTTGTGATGGTAGTTGTGAATGGTATCTTGAAGGTATATTGGAACATTAGTTTCATCATACTGATGTCTACCTCTGAAGTCCTCACTCTGTAATATGTTGAATCTCAAACTGTTGATATTTGAATCAACAAGATCCCTCTTGAAAGTTTCTGGGGAAGTATCGTCGGCTGACGATCCTGGTGGTGTTAAAACAATACCTGATACTGACGCTTTCGATCTGTTTGCTTTCTTCTCCATTTTTATCTTCTTCTTCAGCTGCGATGGTTTGGGTGTGAACACACAGTTCAACGAGTGCTTAGAGCATCTCTGACATTTACCATCCGGTTCACCTTTCTCGTTGATGTTGGATAAACAACGTAATTTGGAGCGACGACAATGGTCACAAGCCAGAAAAGTTCTGGCCATCTTCGACATCGTATTTGTTGTAAATGTGAGCTTACAATAGCTGCCTTGAGTATATGATGATAGTTCTGAAGGTCACCCGAACGTAATCCTTTCTGCTTATATTTGAATGAAGGAAGATAAATGGAACAAATGAACAACCCCTAGTTAAGAATGATTTTTTTCTGTGATTTGCTGTTGAAATTACGAGCAAGACACAGTCCGTACGTGTTTCCAAACTAAACAATCAACAGGGACGTTTCTGGCTCGTTAAAGGATGACATTGCCAGATTGTGTGATAAAATCTGACCCGAACCTGAAAGCCATACCAATTACATCTTATCTCATCAGATCACGTGTCTAATATTAGGTCAGCATCGGAAATCCGGAAATGAGTAATACCTGCATTGGAAAGGGTTTCTTATTTACCGCCCTGGATCACGGGGTGCCCCTACCAGGTTTTTTTATAACCGTAGCAACTATTTTGGTTGTGGATTTCAAAACAAACTTCAAAATAAGAAAACAAATCCAACGAAAAAATGAAAATTTTCTTTTACGTTTCTTCCCTTTTTTCAAATCAACATCAATTCCAATTCAATTTTTCTGTAATTGTTGCTTAGATCAATCAAACGTGAGTATTCATCATCTATGGGATGATCATATATCCTCTAGCTTCTAGTTTGTGTCGTCAGTGATCTCCACTTCCTGATGTTTCTGGAATCTAAAGTTGTTTTGTTTCTCTTGAAGAATGTTTACTAACTTTGTTTCCTCAT